>BGPT01002210.1:74061-94762 GCA_003297045.1 Symbiodinium sp. clade C Y103 | reverse complement strand
TTAAGCCACCATGTTTTTACACCAACACACTTTTGCACCAATCTGAATGTTCTGCATGAGCCTGACACCTTTACGTCCTGGCGCCTCCGTGCTTGCTGTTGCCGTGGTAGCCGGCGGAACACGCCGGAGGCGGTTAAATATAGTAGAGTAGGGGGTCCTATTTGTTGGGCGCTCATGCAAGCCATACATGCTAAACTGCTTGAGTTGCGGTGGTTTCGACCCTTTCCCAACAAAAAAACAATTCCCACGAAGCACACTGAGTAGGGATTGAACATCAAACTCATTTGCAACAATACGGACCATTTGTCTTTGTCACGAAACCTGCAAAAGGAGGGACAAGAGATGCGCCTCTAACATATGTCAATCACATATCATCACATATCAATCTAATTTTGAAATTGGATAAGATCTCCTGTGAATCCTTGAACTGGATACTGTTTTATTGATCGCGACCCTTGGGCTCCTGGCCCAAACAGTTCACAAAACTTAGGGGCTTTTTGGGCATATGAATTCAGGCAGCCAAGGGCATCATGGTACTGCCCTTTCTTTTCTTCAGGAATCCCTGGCGCCTTTACCCTTCTAAAATTCACGAGAATGGATTAAGGATCTCTCTCCAAAGTGCATCAAGCGGTTGTTCAGAATGTCAGTACATGATGTCCAACTGTTCCAGATCTTTCCTATATGATGCTCAAGAAGCGGGCGCCGCAAGTCACAGATTGAAGACTGCTTGGCAACCTCATGCCTTTGTTGAACTTGTCACTGAATGTCAAGCGTTTGAGACTGCTTGGCCACTTCACTTTTTCCAGGTCCTGGTTGAAATTCAGACCGAAAGTCAGGCTTTGTAGACTGCTTGGCAGGATCAGTCTGTCCAGACTCTGGTTGAACTTCTCGCCGAAAGTAAGGCTCTGTAAACAGCCTGGCAAGGTCACACCTTCCAGACTCTGGTCAAAGCCGTCACCAAACGTCAAGCTTTGCAGACTACTTGGCAAGGTCACTAGGTCCAGGCTGTCTCTATCCAGCGGATGGAAAGTCAAGCTTTGTAGGCCGCTTGGCAACGTCACTCTGTTCAGAACCAGGGGAGGACGGTTGAGGAAAGCGGCAACCATCCAACCCAAACTCAAGCTTTGCAGACTGCTTGGTAAAGCCATGCTGTCCAAGCCATGGACAAGTGAACCGAACGACAAGCTTTGCAGATTGCTTGGCAAGGTCACTTTTTCCACGCCATTGATGAATATCCCGCGAAAGGTCAAGCTTTTGAGATTGCTCGGCCAAGACACTCTTGCCAAGCTCTGGCGAAACACCGCACCCAAACGCAATTCCTGCAGACTGTCTGGAAAAGTCACTCTTTCCATGATCTGGTTGTATTTCTCACCAAAAATCAAGGCTGTCAGACTGAAGGGCAAGATCACTCTTTCCATGCTTTGGTTAAATTTCTCACCGAAAGTCAAGCTTTGCAAGCTGTTTGGCAAGGTCACTCTGTCCAGACTTTCGTTGAACGCCGCACCGAATGTCAAGCTTTGCAGGTTAAAAGGCAAGGTCACTCTGTCCAGACTTTGGTTGAACGTCGCACCGAACGTCAAGTTTTGCAGGTTGAATGGCAAGGTCACTCTGTCCAGACTTTGGTTGAACGTCGCACCGAACGTCAAGCTCTGCAGACTGCTTGGCCAACTCACTCTTTCCAGGCTAATTTTGAGCATCATCACACTGATAGTCAAGCTTTGCAGGCTGCTTGGCAATGAAACTCGTTCCAGACCCTCAACGAACATCATACCGAGAGTCATGCTTTCCAGATGCGTTGGCAAGGCTACTCGTTCAAGGCTGTGGCTGAACCTCCCACCCAAAGTCAGGCTTTGCAAGCTGCTTGGCAAGTTTACTCTTTCCAGGCTCTGGTTGAAATTCTCACCAAAAGTCAAGCTTTTGAGACTGCTTGGCCATGACACTTTTTCCAGGGACTGGTCGAAATTCTTCCCAAAAGCCAAGCTTTGCAAACCAATTGGCAATGCCACTCTGTCCAGACTTTGGTTGAACGTCGCACCGAACGTCAAGCTCTGCAGGCTGAATGGCAATGTCACTCTTTCCAGCCTCTGGTTAAACATCCCTCCCAAAGTCAAGCTTTGCAACTGCCTTGGCAAGTGTACTGCTCTCAGGCTCTGGTTGAAGTGATCGGCGAAGGTCAAGCCCTTCAAAGTTTGGGGGAGATGCTGCAAGTACACAGCCGCGACTGCACCTGCTATGTGAGTCACCCCTTCAAGCGCAAACTGTGCTTCTTCAAAGACCCGAACTCCTTGGACTCCATGGACACAAAACCAAGCAGCCTGTAAATTTGTCGGAATGTAAGTGCAGGAGAGTGTCGCACTCTTTCCGGCTATGCCTTGCTGCTTCAAGCTTTTGTGAAGAATCAGAGGCTGGGTCAGGTGGTAAAGAGCCAGCTTCGCCCCTGGCTTTGCTGGGATTTTCTCCACCACCACCTTGCGCAGCTCCCGCCCCAGCGTGGAAACGCTTTGCTGGGTCAGGGTGCATCCTTCACCATTGAGGCCAAGCACATGGATATCAATCAAGCCATGAGCACCTGCTGGTGGCCCTGGATAGCCACCTTTGGAGGACATCGCACACGTGGGTTTCCTACCACGCGACTCTCATGTCTGGAGCCACAGTGGCCACATTGACCCAAGGACCTCCCCTTCCCAGGGACTTCACGTTGCTTCTAGCCAAATGGGCTTGGGATCATCATACCATCTTTGAGTGCAAAAGAAACTAAATCACCAACCAAATCTGAGACTACATTGTTATCGCCATCTTTGTTGGCTAGATCGATGTAAGCTCACATTTGGGCTGGCTAACTCCCAATCCAGCATACATATTATTCTCTTGTTGGACAAACGATATCATAGTTTTGGTTGTATATCCCATAGCATCACCAAGATTCAGCTAAAGTTCAATCAGCTATCTATTCCCACTGTCTATTCCCTGGTGCCCTGGCATTTGCCACTATCTATTCCCATGATCTAATTATTCCACATTTTGTTGGTTGGATACCTACGTTCACAATCTTGATGATTATGTCCATTATATCTAGGTAAATTCAAATGTTTTACTAACCTAAAATAAGGGTACATTGGGATAAATCCCCTTGCCGATATCTGATCCAAAATCTGTTCCCTTTGACCCTGGCATGCGACTGCTCCCCAAAACGATCCATGAGTCAAGTGACTGCTTGAGGCCCCGTTTTTCCGCTGGGTTCAACCTTGGTCTGACAGGGGAGTCTTTGAGCCCTTTGGTTTGTCTGCCAAAGTAAAGAACTGACAAAGTTTGAACAACTTTGGAGGCTTAAGCAATTTCGGATATTTCTATATAAGAACATATGTCTATACAGCGTGAAACATTGGACTTTGTCAAGAATAATTCAGAAATATTCAGAATATGTTTCAGCATGATGTTTGTATGACAAACACAAAGCTGCATAAAACTGGAACAATTTCACGTGAAACAAGTAAACAATCAACTCTGTGTGTGTCAAAGTATGTATACTTATTAGTCGCTTGTGGTTATTCCCCAGGAAAAAACTAGAAGATCAAACAGGATTGTCGTTGGGGTCCAACAACTATAACCTTACTAATGTCAATAAACCCAAAATTGGGAAATCTACGCACACCAATAGTTTTACACCTCTAATATTTTAGGGTTTTCTCTTAATTTCCTCCGAACATCCCCGAGCTAATTCCCGGATTTGAGGTATATGAATCGCGCCTCAGCAACCAAGCCTAGCAAAACATAGTACGAGTATAACTAAGATTGGCCTGCGAGTACAGGGTTACGTTCCCCAAAAGGAAGTGAGATATTTCATGACATTCGCAGCCATGTTTGCTGATGATGTGAGGCCATATTTCGGTTGTTGAATCATTGAATCCTCTTTTATCCGTTGGTGTTTTTTTGTGTCCATGTCTGTCACCCTCTTGGAATCAAACGTGGCAATGGGAAATCCCTAAACTAAATGGAAATTTTAGTTCGAACATCATCTAAACATGGTGGATTTTCCACTTCCATGTTTGATTACTGGAGGGTAGTTAGTTTCCCATTTTAATGTTGGTGAAGTGAAATCCTCAATTCAGAAATTTATCAAAACAGGGTTCTGAATCACTTCTGATGTGTACGATGTTGATCCAGGACATGCATTTCCCATGACATCATCTATCTCCCCACTTAACATGGTTGTGTCTAAAAACCAGCGGAAGACGTATCAAAATCAAATGGTTGGTTTGAAGTATCAGCTTCCCTGCCAAAGAGACATCAATTGGCAACCCATCCCCCATTTTTGGACAAACCCAAATATGGTAGCAACGGTTGCTTGGATTGAATATGTATATCATATATATATATATACACATAGAATTATATAGATATAAATATACCATAAGCAACTGTGGCTATCACAATATCCCATGAAATGCCATAATATATCCAGATTACCATCATATCATCCCATTAAAGCTAGTGAATCCCCATGCCCCAGGTGAGCCCTTGAGCAGGCAAGCAGCCCACAGCACTCGCGGAACCTGTATCAGGCCGTGCGCGAAAATGTGTTCAAGGCTTCAAGACCTTGCATGGGGTATGGTCATACAACTGTTACCCTCTGGTAAACTAACATAGCTATTGAAAATGGTCATTTATAGTTGATTTTCCCATTAAAATGGTGATTTTCCATAGCTATGTTAGTTTACCAGAGTGTACTTGTGGATACTTGTGGTAAACATTGGTCAACGTCTCATATGTACCCTCCAGTCTGGAAAACCCAGGAAAAGCCATGGTTTGTAGACAGAGGGTATGTAAACTATTTTGATTCTATTGATGAAATGATTACTTCACAGACCTGAGATGCTCGACCGGGATTCTTCCCCTTGTGTTGACCAAACCCAGGGTCGAGAATGGCACATCCAAATACTGTCTCTAAATTGAGGCACCTGGGAAAAAAATGCCAATGTTGGGACCATCCTCCGTTTTCCTTTTTCTGAATGTGAAAAATGAAAGAACTAGTAATAACTATAGATCAGAAATATGCAAAATGATACATGGGTTTGTCCAAAATCAGTGTGCCATGTCTCGAGAATTGATATCCCCACCACTCTGTTGATTAAATCCATTTAAAGCCACATAAACCATCGAATGGTCATCATCCGGACAAATGTCAAGTAAACCTCTCCCGTCGATGAGGTCCGAGCCGCCGACAAATGATCAATTGGATCTGGGCAAATTACAACAACTCTTGGAAACAAGCACAAGCCCCGATCATTCATCATCTTGGATCATATTTCATTGACATCCGATACCCTCTGGTAAACCAACATAGCTATACATAGCTATTGAAAATGGCCATTTATAGTTGATTTTCCAATAAACAATGGTGATTTTCCATAGTTATGTGAGGCAATACCAGAGTGTACCTAGCAGCCAAATTTCTTGTTGTCCAATAATCTGACCTGACTTTTGGGGGATACCCTGCGGGAATCAAACATGGCAATGGTGAAAATCCCTTGGTTTCTCGATGGTTTTTCCCTCGAAACCTCCATGGCGCAAGTTTGGGATTTCCCAGCTTGCCACGTTTGATGGCAAGGGAGGGGTATCCTAATGAATCCAACTATAACATATATTATAACTTATAACTATTATCCCATTAATGTGGGTAAAACAATAATAAACCATCCCCAATTTCACCATAAATAGGTGGTATACACCATTCCCAACTGGGGGGTTTATTATTGTTTTACCCACATTATTAAGAATGATTAACCGTTATTAAGCCCTTGTAATCACCTCGCTCATCATCATTTACCCTTCCCGCCACCGGGAAGGACCTCCGGGGAAGGACCTGAGCTTTAAGCCATTGCCGAATCGTCCAGAAAATGGATCCTCAAAAAAGACGATTCTGAGATATTCTGACTTTCACAACTATAGGTTATCTGAGGGTTTATTTCGTAGTTCTGACTAGTTAGATGGGGCTTAACGGTTCTAACTATAGTTAGATATAAGATTTCTCTATTTCAATTTACGCGAACAAAAAAGTTAGGTAAAAAAAACAAAAAAAAACATGTATAGACAATTTTCATGGTGATTTATAGGGATTTAACCAACATTAACCAACAAAAAATATGGGGATATGAATGAGACATACCCTCCAGTGTCATCGAAGCTGGCCGCCTGGAAAATCCCCGAACTTGCCATGGAGGTTTCTAGCTTGGACAATCATGAAATTAGATGGGGGGATTCCAGCAAGCCTCGTTTGATTACGGGAGGGTAATGATACGTAGAGTCATCCCCCAAAAGATACCAGTTGCTCAAATCCCACTTTACGTTATTGTCTAAGGTTTAGTCATCGATGCTTTTATAGTATATTCCCTTTTTAGTTTCTATAGCTATGATAGCGATGAGAATAGTATAGTAAAACTAGTGATACCTCATGTTCCGCTTTAAGGGCTTCACAAGTCTTTAAACAACAATGGATCTACTGGGTTTATGCATTGTGACACCACATGAGGTTTCTATAGTGCACCACTGATCTTGGTACCATTACTGTTCTCTTTGCCCCCCCCGAAAACAAACGCAAAACCAATAATTTCATTCTTTCAAGCCAGGAAAATCAGTTTCACCAAAATACTCCATCATTGATTGCATACATCACAATTTTGCTTATCCCCAGTATACCCCTCCAGTGTATGTACAGGTGATATCACCATCCAGTTTTTTCGCGCCATCCTCCCACATGTCTATAGGCAAATGAATGTTTGCCAACTAACGTTTGATCATCGGTCACCAACAAGACACTCTAGTCTTTATAGGGGATTTCCCATTGCTACATTTGATTCCAGCAGAGTAATTCTCAAGAACTGATATGATTTTGGCCTGATTGCCGTTGTGATATATTTCGGTCATGACGACTGGGTGCTCCCAACTGGTCTCTTTAGCAATCGCATCTTTGGTCGCACCTGAGGATGCAGTCCTTGGTCCGATCAGGCTGCCCAGGCTTTCACCAACGGGTTGGTATTTATGGGGGATCAAAAACCACCGAAATCCTGGCTTTTACCCACCATGTTTTGGGGGTGTCCTCATAGATGTGAGCAAATTCTGGATGTAGTCATCTTGAATCAACTTGATATCTTCAGAGACAAGAAACAGGATGTTTGACTCCTTGACCATGAAATATTTGGAGCTCACCAAGAAAAACTGTGATTCAGCAAGCAAAGTTGGACTTCAACAATCGAAAACACTGGCCGTGGCTCAAAGTGAGCGGCCAAAATCAGGCAATCCACCAACAAATGAGATATCTGCTGGGATAAGTGATTATCTATATGGGTTTGTTTTAGAATAGTGAATAGGGGATACCCCCCAAATATAGCCATCTGATGGGGAAAATGATGACGAACCAATGGATTTATAGAGGTACCCATAGGTACTGTACCCTATTTTCAGACAAACCCATATACTCTGGCAGTGTTTTGATTTTGCGCCTTTCTTGGCGTAAGATGACTTGCCCACAAAATGACTAACAGATGGTTTTGTTGTGGTCAAAATTAGAGGGCCCTTCTAATAGGTTAGAGTTTCTAATCCCACTCAACTAGGTAGTATCACCTCTAACTCAGACAACACCCACTTTCTGTAAGTCATTGATGTATGGACTATTCCCCCGCGGAAGAGGTCGTGTAACCACTTGATACCAACTCGGTATGTCGCATACTCTCCGTCGGATCAGGGAACTTCTCACCCTTCGACTTGGAGTCTTTCACCTGCGCATCCTCAAGGTTTCGGGGAGGCCATGGATCTTCTATGGCCATCAGAAAAACGCGGGGAAAAATATGAAGTTTTGACATGCGCATTGTGCGAATTTGGAGGTGAACATGTTCCCTCAATCTTCAGAGAAATCCAAACTTTCCTGAAGACATGTGGGTTTTCAAGGGAAAACTCTCTACTGGAAACAATGGGCTTACCTGCCAAAACGTGGGAGGTTGGTTCCTAATTTTTGCCATGACGGGTTTCAAATGATCACTGATATCAGACCCAAAACAGCGACATACAGCAACATACATACATGCCTATATGTTATACGAGAAACAATTTTGAATCACGCAAAGAAGGTCAGGATGTCCCATGAATCACTGAAACAACACCAGCAGCAGTAATCAGTAAACATCTGATGTGACTGTTTCTCACAGGTCAAATTAAGACCCAGCTACCTGGTCCGAACATGGATTGAAACATAGAAGAAAACAAAACCAACAACCCATTAACATATTCACTATCTTATGTAGGTGCTTCAATCACCGTTATTAAATTCATTATGGTTGATAGAGATCTCCTTCCTGTGTCCTCTTCCCCTTCCTCCCAGTGTCCTTTGTGCTCCTTTCCTCCTTGACACTCGCCGTCGCGTGCTTTTCTGAGACCTTTGAAGAGGATGTTTCAGATTCCCTGTCTTTTCCATCCTTGAGATCTTTTCCATCCTTCGATCTTTGATCCCAGTGATCTTTCTCAGAGTTCTCATCCTGATCTTTCTGAAGCTTTCCTTTCATGGCACTCCCATCCTTCTGAAGCTTCTGATCCTTCAGATCTTGCTCTTTCGGAGCTTCATCGGCTTCTTTCTCATCTGGATCTCTGTGAGCTGTCTGGTGATCCTTGTCTTTCTCATCACTGTGACGTTTCTGAACCTTTCTCTCGTCCCCTGAAGCTTTGTCCCCAGCTTCCGATAGATGCTCTTCGCGCTCCCGTCCATCCCCATTCCCAGGTCGAAGCGTCGGAGTCGTTTCTCTCTCACCTTGACCATTTTCATCTTTCTGATCTTTCTCATCTTTCTGATCTTGGCGAATTTGTCTATCCTTCTGATCCTTCTGATCCTTCCTGGTCATCTCATCCTTTTCATCTTCTCCTTTCACTGCGAAACCACGATCATTGCCACCAGCGGCCTGGCCACGGTAAACTGACATGGTTTCCATTTGGGAGGGATTCTGCCAGCGGAATCCTCTCTTGTATGATGAGGTTCGCCAGTGAGGTTGTTATGATCCATTAAAACATCGCATTAATGGTGTTGGTTAAATCAACCTTTGTTGTTGTCCAATTCACCATTCTTGTTGGTTAAACCATCATCTTTGGATCTGCTAGCTCCTCGCTGGTGGGGGAAGTCATTTTCAGCTGGATCAAACGAATGGTATATATATATATATATGGCTATGAGTCAAAACCCTGGTACCGTTCGTGAACATCAAAATAGCTGGGATTCATGGATGTTCATCCCATTAAAATAGCTACTAATAGGTTTTGACCTATCCCCATATTATGATACCAGTTGCAGGTGGTGCCCCAGTACCAGTTGCAACTGGATGGTTAGTGAAACAAGCTAGCTATATCTGTAAGATAACTCATAAGTGGATATGATCTGCCACACACTCTAAAAGCAGATGTGCCATGGTCAAACAATGGTTGTACAAATAGGGTGTGGTCATCCCACCATCATTCATTGTGGATGTGATGGGTATGACCCTCTATCAATAGAACAAATGGGCACGTGCAAAACACCTGACAACAAAAATCAGAACACAATGATAAACATGGAAACAAGATTTAACAAGAATCGATAAGCAACCATCTCTACCCTCTGGTAGTTTAACATGAGTATGGAAAATGGCCTGGTGATAGAAATGTACCTAATGATATATTATGATGATTCTTTTTATAGCTATGCAGAGCATTGCCAGATACTATTCTATCCCAGCAAAAACCCATCAAGTTGCCAGCAGAAAAATCGCTTAAAACCACATCAACGCATCAATTACCAGGGGGTAAAAGTGCCTATTCATAGATGATCACCTATCAAACGTGGTGAGTTTCCACATTATATTAAACTACCAGGGTTCCAGTAAAACATTAAATCCGATCCCATGAAATCCCCATTTGTTGATGGTAAAAGCAACAATTTTTCCATGATGAATAACACAAAATTACCATGGGGTAAACCATCTTGAAACCATTGGCCTTGACATCCTCAGCGGCAGCGCCACTGGAAGTTGCGCCTAGGGCACATCTGGGAGGTGTTTTATTCGAGAGTCATAAATGATCATGGGATAAGATATAGAAGTTTATCCCAAGTATATTCCAACTATATCCAATCTGAGCTTAGATTAATGTGTAATCAGAGAATATCATAGGGATATGACGATATGATGAGGACATAGTAGGAAATGAGAATATATGAAAATGGAGGAGCCCCAAAATCACCATTCGGTGTTTCAATCACCATGTTGAAACCATCTTCGTAGTCTGACCACAGGACATGTGTACTGAGCTACAGCTAATGTTGAGATGTGAGTTGAACAGCAACTTAAACAAACCAAAACTACTGGTATGTTTGATGAAAAAACATCCATGTTCTTCCCAGAACTCTTGAAACATGATGCTTTATCAGGATTTATCAGGAGGATATGGATATGCATCCCAGCAATCACAAGTGGTTCAGAGCGATTCATAAGAACATGGTGGTAAACCGTGGCACTTTGAGCTACGCAATTACAAACAAACTCATCAATCTATCTATCCATACTAACATGTATTGCATACAATCATGGCCACTTTATATGAATATATGTATAAATATATATATATATATGTATAATATATATATATGTATATATATATATATATTATATTTGTATATATATATTATATATGTGTGTATATATATATATATATGCATTATATAAATATGTATATATATATATATGTATATTTATATAGATAGCCATGTATAACTCGTTGCGTTCCATAACCGGGTGCTGACTTTCGCGAATTGCTAGCTGCTGGTTGCACCATGTTGAAAATCCCGATCCCACCTGGGAGGGATCTGCCAATGATTTCCAGTTTTCAAGAAAACACATGGGCCAATTTGGTACACCATTCTTAGTAAGTTGGTGAGTATACATGGTTTGGTAGCCACAGATCGCAACTAAACAATCCCGATTTACAACTGTGTTTCCTTCTTATTACCTAATTACATCTTTGTCGGGGATTTCCCATTGCCAGCCAATGCCAGCCATGTTCGATGACACCAAAGGGTAAATCCCATTACAATCATGATACCCCAAAAATTCACCAAATCTCCATTCGATCATTAAATCCCCATTGTGGAATCCCTATTCGATCATAATTCGTGGTGATATATCCCAGTATATCCCAATAATTTAATCCCCATAAAAACATATAAAACAATCCTGCATTCGAAGGGTAAATCACCCTAAAGGGGGTTCCGAAGTCCTGGGGCTACCCTCCAAATCATCCACGCCCTGTCCGCGGCAAGTCCATCGGGGCCTCCGTTGACATCTCCGTGCGGCCCTGTCCTGGTGACAGCTGGGATTGATGGGTCAAGTTTCCGTGCTGACCTTGCCATATGGGGGGGATCTGGGGGGTATCCATAAATCCAAGCTATTCTTGGGGTACCTTTATAGATTGTATAGGGTTCCAGCGCTTTGACTCATAGTCATTTGTGGAGGTGAATAACCCCCAAATGTCTTGGAGTGTTGTTTTGACGGATTCCCATCTCAATGGAGGAATCAACAAAATTCACTAAAGACCTGGTTTACCATTTGCCTGTAAATTAAGATGCAGTCACAGTAGCTATTCAAAATTGCCATTTATAGGTCATCTACCTATCAAAAATGTTGATTTTCCACAGTTCTGTTAGTTTACCAGAGGATATTTGGAAAACGGGCTTATGTTTTGTATCCACCTTAAACGCATCTCAACCAACTCAGAAACTCTTCCCTCGCATGGGTGGGACATAGAATAGAAATGGTCTAAAAACGCATGTTTTTTGCAAAATCTCCACCATCTACCAACCAGTAGAAACAAGTTGACACTGCGAAATAGTTTTTTTTTTCCACAAGTTCCATTCGTGGCTGGATTACCTCCCCCTTTGCGTGGCTAATGTTCCCTTTACAATTACAATTCAAATCATGTTTGTTTTGCCTCGATTATCTCCCCTACTTTGGCGGTGATCTATGGGTTTGTCTGAACACATGGTAATTACCCACAATTCCAATCGATTATCATCATGTTCCCCACTTTGTGCAAAAGCCTTTGGGATCCTTTGGGGGTATATCCCAATTTCAGACATATACGCTGCCGCAATTTAACATTTACCATTCGAAAGCTGTTCAGAAAGTTGCCAATCTATAGATAATTCAGCTCTTCAAAAGTCATTGGATTGGGTTAAGGGAAAAATTATATTTCATAGGAAAATCCATGGTTTCCTGCAAATTTTCCCTTAAGCCAATCCAATGAAAATGGTGATTTTCCAGTTCGCTATGTCAACTCGGAGGATTCAAACCGCGCCCTGCACCTGGACCCAGGCACAACAATCACGTCGTCCTGCGTGCAAGGAGAAAATCACGTCGTGGCGCGGTCAATTTTCGGAAATGTTGGTAAAGCAATGCCATAAACCACCCATATGGAGGTTTCCTAAAATAGGGGTACCCCAAAATGGATGGTTTATAAGGGAAACCCCTGTTAAAATGGATGATTTGGGGGTACCCCTATTTTAGGAAACCTCCATATCAATTATAGATAGTTTAACATGGTTTAACCATCAACAAATTGGTATTTCATGGGATTTCATGGTTTATACACCACCTATACCACCCACTAAGAGTTGCAAAATTGGGGAAGGTGGATCCTTATTGCGTTACTAAGATTATGGAAAACATCATGGCAATTTGAATTTAGAAAAAGGACATCCCCATCAAACTCCGTGGTGGGATTCACCCAATGACATCAACCATCCCCAAGTCATCACCACTTTTATGGGGTCTATGTTTATGGAAATGGGTTTCCCACATTAACCAAATTCAACACACCATGGTCAATCTTTGATAGTCAAGTTGACTGTAGTCCGCAAAGAAAAAATAGTTTGCTGGTTTTGGATATGTTCCATGTATGGCCAAAAAAACATGAGTTAAACTACCCATCCAAGGTTGGGGATGACACAAAGGGTGGCTCGAAGTTGTCCTGCATCGAAATACTCGCAACTTGCGCCTTGCGGTGCTGGGAAGGATCGGATTGGAATGCGCCAGGTTGAACTGGGCCATGGAAAATCACCATGTGGGGGTTTCCTAAAATGGGGGTACCCAAAAATGGATGGTTTATAATGGAAAATCCAAAACAAAAATGGATGATAACTGGGGGTACCCCTATGGATTGGAAACCTCCATGTTTTCAATGTTTCTAATAGGTCTCTCATCATGAATCCTCCAATGTTGGATCCAGGTGGATTTCTGGTAGTTGAAGACCACCCAGTCATATCTGAGGGCCGTTGGAAATGAATACATCATTCGTAGATATTAGCTCCTGAAACAGCAAAAAAAACACTGTATAAAAAAATGCTTTTATAGACACCCCAAGGTGTCTGATTTTGTAAAGGAAATTCCAAGGGGGGTATTAGTAGATATTCGTAGCTCTGATTTTCAATCTCCTCGGTACAACCGGCTGGGCCTGTTTTTTTTCCTCCCCAGTTCCTGAACTCCACAAACTCAATGACTCTCATACGAACACAACAAACCATCAACACGGTACCCGAAAAAAAGTGGGTAACAAAAATGGGCGTTAAACCGACCCAGTTTGGAGATTCAATGTGGAACGTGGAATTTACAATCAGCGGATTTGGTTTTGGAAACTCCACTGTTTTCAGGCCCCAATTTGTATATGGCAAGTATGGCTTCTCTTGGCTATCAGCCACCCAATAACTGGGATGTGGTGTCAAATCATGTTAAGAACCGAAAAAAAAGGAGATAAAAACAACGAGATGTGGGGATGGGTGAGAATTGGGTAATTATCCAGAAATCAGACAGTCAATAGTAAAAATTGACTAAAATCTGTGGCTCTCCAGTTCTTCAATCTTGATCCATAGCCATGCTGCAGCTCCTCCCTCAGTGCACCTCCAGTTCTTTCATCTCCAACTCCATGGCTTCGCCTGGGAATGGGGATGCCCAAATAGCTGGAGGGTTTATGGGAAATCCGAAAATGAAGTGGATGAGAACTAGGGGTACCCCCATGACTTAGGAAACCACGATAAATGAACTATGATATGAAATACGGAGTGATAGTAGGAAAACTGTGACTGAGAGAGGATTCATATGCTCTTATATGCTATATTATCAATGCACCGGGGTTCCCGATCAGTCCAGGTTTACAAAAAAGGAACAGATTCACCTCTACCGATCCTCTGCAAAAACAGGGATATTTTGTTAAAATTAAAATGGTTTGTTGAATTCTCCATCAACAGTACAACAAATCATGAATCTACCAAGCAAAGGATGGCCAAGTTACATCGTTAAACTTCATCAAACAAATTGTTGCGTGTATTAGATACTCTGCATGTTGCAAAGCAAGGGATGCTCAAAGACATCAGCAACAGTCTGTAGGAAACATCTAGTGGAGTGGACTCCAGCAAATTACAAACAGCTTTTTGCATGTCCATTTCAGTCCCTTTGAGAAACACATATGGCAACGGCTCATGACTGCTCTGGATGGTTCACCAGTCGGTCAAGTATTGTTTCTATATTTTTTGTTGACATGTCGCTGGATAAAATATGATGATGTTATACACAGTAACAATTATATATTCTAGATGCTCCATTTACCATGATTTACCTACATGGATGGATGATTTAAGAGTGGTGAATGTTGCTAAATATTCCAGCACCATGGAGCATCTATACATATCATCAGGCCTGAAACGAGCATTTTCGAGATGGCAAGCATAGCATCAAGATGGTGATTCCCGATTTCGCAGCCCATGAAATCACCTTCTGAAATCCGCAAGTGGCTGAATCACCCACTAAAATCGTGACCCTTAGAGGGGCGCTGAAAAAAGACATCACTACACTACGAATTTCCAAGATGGCTTAGATGATGCTCTCACCATACTTTCCAGGTTTCCAAATTTTCTATCTATGACTGGGGGTTGCTATGTAGTATCCATTCCTCTGGCGAGATTCGTAAGTCTGGATCGGCCGTGTCTTTCTGCCCCTTCAACTCCTGTTGAATCCACTGGGCGCAATGGTCGTACCCTCTGGCAATCAAATGTATATATGTGGCAATTGAGCTTATCTTAGTTTTGACGGGATTTAAATAGACAAAAACATGAAAAAAACATCAAAAAATTGAGGATGGTCCATTGCTATGTTTGACGACCGGATGGATGACCACAACAACTCCTGACACGATACATGTCTGCAGTTCTTCATGGAACATCTGGGCCCCCGCTCGAATCGGGGTAAAACCATTTGTCAAACTTGATTGGTGACTGTTGATGGACCCTAGATCCAATGGTCATGCAATTTAGAGACATACATATGCAGCTAATATGTACAGTATGTATCTCTACATACTATATACATATTATGTATATATATATATATTGTAATTGTAGCGTATATTTGCATACATACACATCTATACAGAATATGAACGCAAAGAAAATGTGTGTTTCTTCGTTCAGCGAAAGTCTCGCTCCTCGATCCTCTGCTGCTGCAGCTGACGCTTCTCCTCCTGCTCCCTCTTCTGCTGTTGCAGAGCCTCTTGCCTGGGTTCTCATTTTGCGATGGATCTCAATTTCGATAGACCCACATGCTCCATGTATGGATTCATGAGGGTAAATATCCCAAAAACCCCCCAGCTTTGTGAACCTAGCATAGATGGAGCATATGGAAGATGGCACCCTACAAAGTGATCACCGTCTTGGGGACGAACTTCTGTCCTCTCCACACCTTTGTAGTACCATTCTATGAGGTCAACTCGCTGCAAGGAGCTAAACTCATGACTGTGAACTCATCGAAAGTTGATGTTCTGGGTCTTTCTTAGCAACTAAACAAATACAGCGATCAGATTTACCAAGTCCGACTTGATTTGTTGTGGTGGGGGTATAATCGGAGATTTTATTTCTATAACCAATAAATTCAGATTATATATGACTTAAACAACTAACTTGCAGAACTTCTGTGGAACAATGTGGAACATATCTCATTTTGAGACGCATTCCGTGCTCGGTTTCACTTCCAGCATTTCTGCCGAGCTCGCGACTGCGCTTGTTGCTTCTGCAGCGCGGCGAGTTCCTGCCGCTCGATGCGTTGGAATTGCAAGCCTCGGAGACGGTTGTTTTATGGTCATGTGGGAGGTGACCCCGGGGATAAGCAAGCTGTTGAATGGGAATCTCATCTACTATGTATATATATATATATTATACATATTTAGGGTAACAATTTACTAGTTACAGTATACTCTACAATGATGGTCGACTAGTCTAGTGTGCAGTTGTTATAAGGGACTATCTAGTAGATTCTAAATGAATAAGCGATGATTGATTAGCGAGTAGTTGATTAGCTATATGGGGAATTCAAGCTGGCTGTACTTTTTGCACTCTGATATTGAGAGGTAGAGCCGCAGTTCACGCATCCCTGCTCAGGAACTAGGCGAAGGTAAAATTGCTGATCATGGCGTTCATTCAACATCATGCAGGGCTCCTTAGGTAGCTCAGTTGGTTTGTAAATCCAATAGTATCTAATTTTGTTTATGGCAACTAACTATCACTTATAACTTTTGACTTACTTATAACTTATAACTGTGGATATAGTAATCAAATCTAATCAATAATATCAATTATCGCTTGTAACTTACTTAGAACTTATCACTTGTATATATACTTAAGGATATTTAATTCATAAATCAACAACATTCAACAACTATATGGGGCCAACCTCGCAGAACGAAAATCAGCCTGGGGAGGTTTGAGAAGGGGAGTACGTTAACTGACCGACTGACCGAGTCGCGATCGGCTCCCAAATGATGGGGATCAGTATATAGTGATTCGTGGACCCGCTGGGGACCAATTAATATGGATCTGGATTAATTTAATCTTAATACCAAAACCCCCTAATTAATTGCTACACAAATCCCCAAAACAAAGCCCCGTTTTGACGTACTGTACTGGATCTATTCAGGGTCCATAGGTTAAAAATAATTGAGTCATCCCCAGCAGCAATCCGCTATTGGCTGGGTAAATTCCCGATGTTTTTTTTTTTTTTTCCGGATGAAACCCTCATGGTCAATTCGGTCAATTCTCAAATCCCCATTTTTAGAGGGTGAATTCCAGTCGTTGATGCTGAAAAATCTATGTCTTTCTATTTTTGCTGGTGTATCAAAAAACATATTCCCTATGTCTTGGACCTGCTTAAGGAACCCCCAAACAATAGAACAGATTCACCATAGATTTCCCAGATTTCATCTTGGAAAAATAACACATAAATAGATATTATACCCTCTGGTTATTTTACATAGCCATGCAAAATCCCCAACAAAAAAGGAGGTTTTCATCAGAAAATCATCCAAAATTAGCCGTGGCTTCCATGGCTATGTTAAATTGGGTAAATAGGCATTCTTCTTGGTTGAACCATCCGACCAGATTACTTCTACTGCCCCACCTTCCCCATCCGACCGCTTCCCACGCTACGCGTTTTCCAGGCACGGTAAGGCTCGAGCAACGTAGCGCCGATGTTCCGGAGGGACTCACCTTCCGATAAATTGGTCCCTGGATGTCACTGAGGTGATAGAAAAGTTAAGTGATTGTCGATGTACTAGTATAGCTGATATTTCACTTGGGGTTTATGATAACTTGAGCTAATTTCGACTTGAAGTAGATTTATGAGAACTAACATCGGAGCTTTGATGATTGAATATGGCAGATACTCATTTGCATTTGGATGGGTTGACAAGCAAACTTTATCAAACTGGGGGTCCTCTTTGCAAGTCCATCGGGACACAAATATCGCTCGATTTGGATCGATTTGGATCATCACTTTGCGGAGGAAATCAAATGTGTGAAACCACACACCAAATGACAGACGTTACAGTGGTAAACCAAACAAGAAACCCCGGTTGGGCTTGTAATAAGCCCAAATTGCAAAGTTGGGAATGGCTCATATTGGTCTTACCCACCTGAATCCCAAAAGCCCTGCAGAAACACATCCTGAAAGAACGGTTGATCTCTACACGTGCAGTTTAGAAATTAGTGCTGGTTCAACAACTCAACAACTATCTAACAAATACTGTAGTGGTTGTTTCAATGCTGTGGCAATGGTCCCCTTTTTCGAATGCTAAGGGGAAGACAAGAACCGTGGCCCGACCTCAGATCACCATCCTCCAAGTGACCTGGAAATCAACACTCCTAGGCTCCTCACGCAAATTTTGACGACTGTCCAACTAGGTAAGAGATGAATTATCTGTACCGACATTGTTAACTATATTACTATCATTGGATTGGTTTAAGGGAAAATTTACAGGAAACCATTGATTTTCCCATGAAATATAGTGGTTTCCTGTAAATTTTCCTATTAACCAATCCAATGATACTAAGATTTACTAAGTTATCTTAACAATTCTTCCGTCAATCTACATTCGAATGATTGGAATGTGAAACAGCACGAGGCAACGATGGCCCACCCCATTTTGGTGTGGAGGTCACCCGAAATGATGCTTGGGTGTTTTTTTCCATCCCCCCATGAAGGGGAAAGGACCATTCACTGGATTGCTTTAAGGGAAAATCTACAGGAAACCATGGTTTTTACCATCAAATATGAGGGTTTCCTGTAATTTTTCCCATAAACCAATCCAATGAACCATGCCTATTGACCAATGACCACTATGATTCTTGTTGATAACACAAAATGTTTCTGATTTGGGGGGTGGTAATTGCTGGTTTCTTCAACCTCTGCCCAACTTATGATCACTTCCCCATTCTTCAAGCAACCATAACCATAGAAACAATGGAGAAGAATAAACAGTTTGAGATGTTTGAGTTAATCCAGATACCTAGTCCATCAAAACAAAGTTATGACTTCCCGCCTAAATCATTATCGTGGGTGATTTCAACATAGAGATACCCATAGTTATGACTTTTCCCCATAGATTTAGTTATCTAATCAGGTCATTTCATCATCAACACGTCTCCCCTGGGCGTCGCCGAGTGACACTTCTCCGGGACTACGCCAGCACTCAAGGCCGCCCGCGCGCAAGCGTCAACGCGCCAGCGAATCCTTGGAGCTGGTCGTGTGGATCTTTTTTGGAAATCTCTGGGAAAAGATAGGATATGTTGAAAAAAACTGTATTTAATGGGAATACTATCTACTTCAACTATACTATGTATACATATGTGTATAATTACGTGTATGTATATTATGTATAATATTTACATGTATATAATGATCTCGACATGTTTGTGTATAAATATTAGCACCTTGCAAATACATACCCACACATCTGCGTACATGTGAATGGCCTTTGGATTAAGAATGTACACAGGGCACCATGTGATACACTTGTTGGTTCAGCCATGACAAGACTATGAGTCGATGAGGACAATGATCCCAGGTTGAGTCTGCCAACCAAACGCACTTTATGCATCTAGCAAGCCCCAAAGAATAGACAAGTAAACTCCATCTAAAATAGTGGACATGTTTCTTTTTTTCTATGCTTTTCTGTCTTTTTGGAGGGTACTATATGTGTGTGTGTATATATTAGATAACAATAACAATGTATATTTTGGCATTGAAAGCTGCTGAGTCTGAGGAATCAGGAAAGTTGCTCTTGATCCAGTGCCATGACATGTACAAATCGGGCAAGCCTTAGTGCATGCGAAAAAAACAAACACATACTTTATCTATATACACATATATACACATAGATACAACTAACCCCAAGAGTCTGTCTGTTCATACAGAGATTATTTACACAATGGAACAACATATGGTGCGTTTATGATAAACACATGTATGCATGTATGCATGTAAATGTAGGCGTACGTATAATATGTATATATATATAATATATTATAGCTGTATGTATATGAAAGATCTCAGTGTTTGTTTAATTTGGGTAAATGTTCAAACAAATCGGCAAAATGCAGAACATTGTCTCAAGAGGAGCTGCGACCGTGAAGGAAAGAAGGCGGTGGGCCGAGATAGACTCAATAGATCTCAATAGTACAGAATCACCGAAGCAAGGGATTCCAATCACTCTCCCAAACACCTTCCCCTCGCTACTTGATGGTTCGTCCAAGTTCGGAAGTAGGTTAGTTCACCCCAGTTCGAAGTGGATTGACCCTGCTTATCCCACCATGTTTTCTAGGGTTCTGGAACATCTTATGTTATAAGCTACTTAGCTGGGCTGAAGCACCAAGGTCCCTGCCTCCCTGCCACTCCCCCGGTGTCTCCCACAGGCCACGTCTGGCCACGTCACCACTCCCACGGCGGCACCTGCTGCGGCACCTGCGACCGCGCCGCGCGGAGCGCCGCGCCGCTCGCCGCCAGCCGGGCCTCCACGGCCGCGGCGAGGCACACGGCGCCCAGCTCGGCCAAAGCGATCTCCGAGGCGGTTAAGGAGGCCGTGGGATCCTGAAAATCGGCGTTCACCAGAAATCTCGATGTTTTGACCCATTCCGAATCTCGATATATAGTGATACGAATTTTATATTATAGTTGTATATATGATATGAATAGCTATATCATGCTATATTATATCCTCGTAATCCGCCGACCCCTGCCTTTGCCATTGCAGGGGGAGGCGCCCGAGACAGCGAAGCAGGGCCACGCTGGCCATTTGCCTCCAACCTTTGCACTGCCTA
>BGPT01002210.1:52908-64642 GCA_003297045.1 Symbiodinium sp. clade C Y103 | reverse complement strand
TTTCTCTATCTCTGAGTGACCTCATGTCTCCAATTGGACTCCCTTGTATCCTAAAGCGTCTTGCTCGTCTCCTTTGTTTTTAATATACCTCAGATAGCCACTTTTTACAACCCCCAGAGGCGTTTATGTTTAAGTACCTAAGNTTCTCTGCATGGACAGTTCCTTCATTGGGGGTCAACGCCCAAGCTGCACCGACCCCTCAAAATGGGGGTCGGCGGCACCAGGGCGGTAGCCCTTTTTATGAGGAAAATCATCTTCTAAACCATCCACAAGGCCTGATTTCGTGGGGGGTAGATGTCAGTTTCCAGGGGTGGATTTAGGCGAACTCTTGGAGCCAGGTTCAAAGCTGACACCGGAAGTGCCTTGGAGAAAACGCGAAAACATCCTTCAAAGGCTCCAACTTGCACACTGGAACACACAAAAAAACAACGCTGTTAGACGCTATTCAGTGGCCTCCAAGTGTTGAATCGACTTGGCAAGAAGGTTCTTGATTCTACCCGCTCCAATGGGGACGACTAATGACCACAAGCAGTAGCAACTGCCAGCAAGGAACTGTCAACGAAAGTGTGGATGCTTTTGCCTTTCCATCCGTGAAGTATGCACATGGGTCAGACGAAAAGCCTCAGCCATGCAAGCGGCAGCAACAGCTTAGTGAGCGTTGTTCTGCTCGCTGTTGAAACGAATGCTTGCAATGTTTGACAACCTATTCCAACAGCCATTGAACAACCAAAACACAACTTTTAACACTCAGAGGGAAATTGAAGGGTATCCCCTCAAAAGTGACCCTTTCATCAAAAAAATGCTTATTAAATCATACCAGGGTTGTGAAGGGGCTATTCACGCCATCAACTCACCCTTCAACTTCCATGAAATACGAATCAACGACTTGGTTGAAGGGGAAAATCCACAGGAAACTTCATTGTTTCCTTTCACCCATCCACGGACCTAGCTAACCTGCTTATGAACCAACCTAGCTATGGGGTTTTATTTGAGATACCAGCTTGCACCCGCAAGAACACGTCCAACTGATCTTTGAGCCTGTCTGGTGCAGCCAGGAAACTGATCCCACCCACGTTGTTGACCCTGAAGCCTTGCCAGTCTTGGCAGGTTCCCCAGGTCAAAAGCTGCTCCAAAGAGACCAAACTATGAGCGTCCTCCGCCACATCAAAGATGTACCAATACCTCAAGGAGCTAGTGAAGTGGTTCCAAGATTGAATCTAATACATGCATATATGCGTTTGTTTAAACATGTTTATATTTTCATACACATATATATATATATATATGATACCCGTCTGTGCACATAATCATATACTGTAGATAGATGGATGGATGGATGGATGGATGGATGGATAGATAGATAGATAGATATAGATAGATAGATAGATAGGTAGGTAGATAGATAGAGATAGATAGAGATAGATAGATAGAGATAGATAGAGACAGACAGATAGATAGATAGGTAGATAGGTAGATAGGTAGATAGGTAGATAGATAGATGGGTAGATGGGTAGATAGGTAGATAGGTAGATAGGTAGATAGATAGGTAGATAGATAGATAGATAGGTAGATAGATAGATACATTAGATAGATAGGGAAAAAGAGAAATAGAGAAATAAATAGATCGATACAACCCTCCACGATTGATATATTGTTTCTCCAGCGCTATCAGCAAACCTTCCTCAACAAAGGACAGTGATCGACTGGATGCTTTGAAATTGGTTTCACGATATAGAATGTATATAGATGTATATATAGATTATTAGATCCACAAAACTATGTCTTCCAATGCGTTCCCAAACAAATTGAACAAACGCCAACTGAAATCCAGGAGACATGAAAATGCCCACCACAGCGCAACCCACATAGGCGCCAACCACGAAGTAGCGCACGTAGGACCACACTGAAATCAAGGCATCGTCTTTTCGGCGAGGTGCCTGGCCAAGGAGGCAAGCGCTGTAGCTTTGATGTGCGGGGAATTGATGTTTGGGATTTCGTGGTTCTATCTTCGAATTAATGTAAAGCAGTAGTACAGTAGACCATGAATTTTACCATGCAATGGGTGGTATATAGCATCAACATATGGGTGGTTTATGATTATTGCGTCAGTGACATTGTTGGGGTTTCCTGCAAAGGTTCCAGGGTTGAAACACCAAACAGCCACCACCACTCGATGAACCTCGCCATACTGCTGTCAAGTCACCACGGATTCATCATGGTCTACATTTTTGATAGCTGAAAACTGAAATCCCCGCTCTTTAATGAACCTTTTTTGTGCCATGTAACGAACCTCCATCTAGAGTAGCCTTTGGATTTCCAAGCTGATGATCGATGGGTTTCCCCAATACCAGCAACATCATTTCGACAATCTGGTCCCCTCAAATATCAAACACCACCCTTGACACCCTGGTCTAGTAGTGAATCTATCCATTTGGGGTGACTTCTTTCCAGCTTCACATGCCCGACCTGTTCGCGTGAACTAAACCATTTTGGGATAATTTGGGGACAAAGGTGCCGCTTTGGCATAGCACTTACGAATACTTGGAGAATAATCAAGATATTTAAGTCACTATGGACCTGTTTGATGGGATACTCATCTATTTGAGGTGCAGTTCCACTTGTAAGATCTTGTAAGTGGATATGTGATATTTGATCTTTGGTATAAGGGCTACACCTCAACTCACGGAGTTCATGGCCATGGTTTCAATTTTTGTCTTGATGATCCCAACTGCACCCCCACTAGGAAAAGTGGTGAGGGTCATTTGATTGTTTGTTTTAGGAGGTGTTAACAAGCAACATTTGGGATTGAGCCAATCAAGTGTGTATTTCCCGGAAGAAAAAGGGACGACATCCATTGATTTGCTTGTAACAATTCCCGATGAATATGTTAGTACAACGAGCAACCCAAATATAAGCCAATCAAACGTGGTGTGTTTGAGTCCCCAACCACCCCCCCGCCCCCAAAATAAACTACGGATTCCCCCAATGATCGGTTTCAGTTGTGAAAAAAAAACACGCTATGTCAAAAAATATGTCCCTTGTTTTTCGTGTCCCTTAAAATGTCCGCCACATTTCCAAACTAAAAAATCCGGTCGACAAAACGCCATGTGGATTTCGCTTAGCCAGGTGGAGGTTTCCTAAAATAGGGGTACCCCCAAAATCATCCATCTTTGTTTGGGATTTTCCATTATAAACCATCCATTTTTGGGTACCTCCATTTTAGGAAACCCCCCAGGTCATCTCAGGTCCCCCATGCCTTGTTCATAACGTCCAAGTCTGGTGGGTTGAAGCCCAACGCAGTGGCTGGCGGACCGTCGGTCACCAGGTTCACCCACAGGAGCTGCACTGGGGTAAGGCCTTCCGGCACCTCATGGCTAGGGGTGTAATTCAGCAGTAAACTAACAGTTTGCTATTGAAAATGGTCATTTTTAATAGGTAAATCAACTATAAAAGGTCCATTTTCAATAGCAAACTGTTAGTTTAACTGGAGGGTAATTAAGCAGCAAACATGGGGATTGTAACTGATAGAAAGCGGAGTAAGTATATGACCAACCGGACTAAAATGGGATTCTATGGCAGCAATGACTGCAACTGACACAAATTTGGATTTCACTGATACAACTGCCATGAATGGATGTGCATCCCAGTCAGTACGTGGTTGATAAAGCATTTTTTGGATTGAAAAAACACATGAAATCATCATCCCTAGTCTAACTACCCCTAAGGTCCCCAGCATGTGTATTCAAAAAAATCGGAAAACACATAAACTGCCGATTATGTATAGCAATCAAAACAGGACGTATTCTCACATAAGTTTCAGTCTATTCTATTTGGGTTTTAAACAGGGGCCTGACACAGGCAAGGAGACGCACATATCAAGCATTCATTTGGCGCTTCTACGATTGATTGGTTCTATCCAAAGAAGAAAGGCTGTAGTTGTAGTTCAATCTTATCCGGATAAATTGTAATAATTCGCTCACCTGAAATATGTTTCTGATACTTTCTCCTATACTATGTTCGGAGTATAACCATCATTCCCAAACATCCAGAATGCTGTGGCATCCTCTGTCTGACCCCTTTGGTTGAGCATCTGCAAGGTCCATCTTGACATGTGTAAAGCACGGTTGAGATACACATAAATACCCAGAATGGGTCGACACAAGCCGGACCCACACAAATTACTCTTCGGCAATTTTATAGTTTGCTCTGGAAAGGGGTCCATAAACTTGAATGATTGACGTCCAAAACAGAGTGATTTCCACAGCAACCTGGAAACTTACCAATTGTTGGTCTTTGCCCAGCCACCCCCAGCGCTGCTGTGAGGAAAATTGCGGCCACCTCACCAACGTTTGAAGAGATCCTTGGAACTGCAACAGATCTGCCGTGGATGATGCTCCTATTTCAAGTGATCCATCTGTCACGACCGAGTAAGTATGCTTATGATGCTTATGCTTATTCCGAATGGTACGGTATAGATTATTTCACTGGGTAAACAGATGTAATCATCAGAGGACATTTCACAGCAAGCAACTATGTCCGGGTCATTTTGCAGCATCCCGGACAGGGGTATAGATGGATATACATCCACCTTCCAAACAATGATATTCCATTGGTACTAGTATGGGAAAGGTTTTAGGGTTCAGGGTGGGTTTGATATATACGGGTGTCAAAACTGCCAGCACTTTCCCAGCAATTGAGGGAACCATCCGCACCTATCTTTCTCCTCCCGCTCCCACTTTACAGTCCAGCATAGTCCAGCTATCATTTGATTCTTGGGGTCGATGGACTCGTTAGCTCCCCATTTGGTGAGAACCGTTATCATGCTTTCACATACCTAGCTCCTTAGTTTTCCCCACAATCTGATGCCCCACGTTACAAGTTGGACTGTGACCAATTCATGTATTAATATTTACCATTCACCCAATCGGTGGCCAGGTCAAACTAATCAACTTGGCTAACAACCCTCGGGTCACATATTAAGCGACATAAATGATGGTTATGTGACAGATCCCCAGTTTTCGGATGCTGCTATACACTTTTTTTCATTGGTTGCAGTACAAGTTCATCTCTTTTAATCAAACAAGTTCATTTTACCCAGATCTTCGATCAGAGATCGCTCCAGATCGCAGTCATGGCCAGCCAAGTGGCACGGTTCTGCAAGTTATTGTCATATAACTTATACCATCACTATGAAGTCATATTTCTGATATAGTATGATATCTATGTCTCCATCAACAATCATATTCTCAAGTTAAAATTCCGAATCTTCCAGAATGCCACAGCCAAGTTAGAGCCGCGTGGCATGTAGCGGATGAATGCCTTCATGTTGTTGTAAATAGATCGGCCCTCCTCCACCGCCGCCACAATGCTGGTGAAGTTGTCGTCCGCCAAGACCATGTCGGAGGCTTCCTCGCCGGGGTTAGCAACGATAAGGATGAGGATGGGGTTACCATGGGGGAACAAACCAAGTCAGGATAGAAAAGTAAAATCCCATGCTAAATAGCATGAAAAAAAATCCGGGTTACTTCTACATAAAGTTATCCCATGTATCACTTGTGAGGCTTTTTTTGGGGTTACTAGAAGGCATAAGCTTGTGCAGTTTGCCCCTAGAAATTCCTAGAACATGGACACCAACAGTTGTGACCTCTTTGCAGTAAATCATTTTGTCCATGTTGAACTTGGTGGGCGTACCTTCTGGTAACAAAAAAGACTCTTAACCATCATTTACCCTCCGGTAAGCAAACATGGCTAGCTGGGAAATTTCTCAACTAACATGGTGGATTTCAATGGGAACATCATCATGAAACAAAATGGTGGGATTTTCCTGCTAGCCATGTTTGATTACCAAAGGGTCAGTTGATCATAGTCAATCATCTGGATAATTTGTCGTAATTCACTAGTCTGACTTAATACACTAAATAAATATATATATATATATATATAGATCGAGAGATATTGATATTATATCCCAACAATGCAATCTCTCCCCATTATACCACCATCTTTGTTGATGAAATACCCCATGTTTTGCACTATGACCCCGCCCTTCCCAGTCCGCTTCCGCCGTTCGAACGCACCGTCCTTGGCCACCTCTGTGCCGGCAATGCCCATGGCGATGCCGATGTCCGCCTGCTTCAAGGCAGGCGCATCGTTCACACCATCGCCCGTCATAGCGGCGATCTCGTCCAAGGACTTCAGAATCTTTACCTAAGGGGGTCTTCAAGGGAGCTGAGACCATCCACTTAATGGTGGTTTCAAGGTGATTTCATGGCCATTTTAACCAGAGACTTAACATCATCAATCAATGGGACTTAATGGGATTTAATGGTGATTGACCCTATGATAGACAAACACAAAGATATGGAAAACCCATGGTCAAGCTGTTATCTACCCACCATCAATTCTCTGGCCACCAAAGATGTGATGAGTTATGAATAGATGTTATCCACCATTTAGATCCATTTAGTTCGATGATTTTCCACCATCAATTCTGCGAACGACCCGGGGCCGCTGCCATTCGCACGTCGGGGCTAGGTGCAATGAGCTGTTTGTGTTTTGGCTCAGTCCTGGAGAAGACCGCGCCCTCGACGTCGCGGCGCTCCTGGGGACGGCTGAAGGTTTAATATAGCACGTTTTCTACCAGGCTGGTAATCTAACATAGCTATTCAAAATGGATGAACATGGCCCATTTACATACGGATTTACACATTGAAAGTGCTGGTTTTCCATAAGTATGATAGTTTTACCAGAGGGCACCAGGCTGGTAATGTAAGAGTTTGCCATGGAAAATGGCCATGAATCCCCCATGTTTATGAGCATTTAGGGAAAACATTGATCATATAATGTATGACAGGGAAACCAGCGGAAAGCCCATTGATCTACGGTAATCTACCAGCTTGCCATTGAGAATGGCCAAGTCCATGGCGACTTGTCCATGGCTATGTCACATTACCAGAGGGTATCGGCTTGAATTTTGGGATGATGTCATGGTGTGAAACTCGGAGATTGATATGCTTGGGTGGACTTGTTGGACACACTTGTTGAACTTCAAGGCATCATTTCAAGAGTATGCATGCCCACAAACGGCCATTGTTGCTGTTCTGATAGAACCTTCACAAAACACCAAGCATCACCAAGAGAACATGTACATTTCTCGCCGCCTGAAAAATGATACAAACAACATGGGCATTTGAAACTACATCAACTACATGCTGTCTCCCCATGAGTTTCCGTCGAAAAACAACACCCCAAGGGCTTTGGTCCCTCGCCAACTTCCATGCTCCAGCCGCCAAGTCGCCATAATCTTCCTCAAAACCTCCACCTTTCGGTCGTCTGACAAGGCCTCAAACTCCTGTTTCAGATGTGGAGTTTAGGGTGTGAGGCACCGAGGCACCGTGAAAAATGTGAGCCACTGTGGTAATCCCAATTGACAATAGACCATCCCTAAAATCACCATAAATGTCGGCTATACACCATCTTCAAATGATAGGTTTGTCATTGGGTTTTCCACATTCTGGATTTGAAGTGTGATTTTAAGCCAAGGGGTTCTGTTGCTTTCGCCCCCATGTGCTTCCAAACCCTCCAAACTCTATTGCTGAACTCGTCAGTGTCCGCCCAACATTTTCAGGCGACAAAGCTGGATGACTCTGACTCTCACTACAAAGGAACAACCATAGATACTCCGTTGGCAAGCAACTAGGATAGCCATCAAGGTTCGCAACAGTAGTAAAATCAAACATTACTCATGTTGAAAATCCCTCGATTTGTCGCCAAAAACAAGCTTGTGAACCAATAAACAAGCATGTTTGTCAGAGCCCGAAGATGAAACAGTGTAGCAAGTAGGGCATCACATGTGGCCACCAACTCAGCAACCAACAATGAAACCATTGGTTCATCCAATGCTCTGGGATGATTCCTCCAACGACCTCCAGAAAAAAAAACATCAAGATCCAGCGGCACGTCCTGCCCCGTGAAGGAGTTCTCACTGTGGCTGCCAGCAGGCGCCAAAATGCCCAACTTCTGACCTGAGGTGATCGATGATTGATCGACACCCACTTGCCCCGCATAATCTCTTCTCCCCAATATTACATACCTCCCCATGTTGGCCCCGCATGAAAGAATCCAACACTTAACCAGGCTTTCATTTGTCTTACAAATACAAAGGGAAGTGATAAATTTCGTGGGGGTATGAGATGAACTAGCCACAACTTCGGCTACCTGGGACCCAGCTGAATTTATGACACGCAAGATCACATGACCCCATTTTCAACTAGATGAACTGAGATGGGTGTGGGTCACATGTAAAGGTGCAGGAATGCGCAGGATCTATAAACATCTAATTACAATAAACCATTCATTTTTTGTGGCAACCAATTTGTCGCCAACTTATTCCATAGAAACAAGTTGCACCCTCTCCAGGAGCCGAGCGACTGATGGCTTCGGCCGTGGTCTTGTTGTCACCCGTGATCATAATCACGCTGATGCCAGCCACACGACAGGCCTCCCCAGTTCCCACTAGGCCCTGAACTTCTGCAGGGCAAACCCCAAAATGTTAAGGGGTCAACGAGTTGAAGGGGAGGAGAGGCAGGGGGACATCGTTTGTTGTTCCAATCAAAAGTTCTAAGAATCCGAACTTTAAGCCTAAGTCCTAATCAAAACGGGCCTGAGTGCGCGATGTAGTACGATATTGTTGCCATCACCCCAACTCTCCCTGAACTCTCAAGCTCACACCAGTAAGGCTCCCTGAACCCCCCCCCCAAAGCCGCCAAAATCACGCGCCTCAATGGCTGGCTTGCACTCTGGTCGTGGAGGGTCCAAGATGCCAACCATGCCAACAAAAGTCATCTCTTGCTCAACCTCGATGAAGTTGGAAGGCTCAGCTAAGATGTGGTGTCCTTGATGGTCGTGAGATCCATCGTAGCCTTGAGATTGACTCTGCTTGGCAATGTGAGAAGCAAAGGGCTGGAAAACAGGGGTTTGTTGATGTGCAAAGTTTATTGATCCCTGCCATCCCCATGGAAAAAAAAACAAACAGTTTCAAAAAGACTCCTAATTACCTAATTTCTATAGTGGAATATTGTGGCAAGCCTGTCTACCCCCCAAGAAATGTGCACATCTAAGTCTTTAAGTGTCTGGCTATACTCCATCCAGCTCTGGATAAAAGATGATAAACGGGCATCCCAGCATCCCCAACATCTAGGATGGAACCAAATGCTATGGGTTCGAGTCATTCCGATACCAGACTGGCACAAACTGGGAAAAAAACAAACAGAATTACAGTATGAGATATTTTCACTGGATAAATAAATAAATAAATAAATAAATATATATATATATATACATATATAAATATATACCACACATACATACATATATTCATATTAAAACAATCTCATCTGCAAGGGTATGGCAGCAAACCTATCACCAATTGGGTTGTTTGCTGGGATCAGCCATGAATGGAAAGGGATTTTGATTGCCAATCCCTCAAATAACTCAGGGTACATCCAAACAACGGACCTCAGAATATCTCAGAATCAAACCCGGAACCAAACTTGAAGGCAAAACAAATCAAAGATGGACCTCAAAATCCAACAACCTCACCCAATGTTGAACCCACATAAAATCCCATTTTTCAGGGTCCGCCCAGGCCCCAAAAATATGGCACTGAAAACCAAAATGTCGCCTCTGTACCCATTTGAGCCCCAAATTTGGCCCCCTAAGGCCTCAAGTTTGAACCATAGAAGGTGCTGACCCAGTTCGTTAGCAAAGTTAGTTAATAAGTTTGTGGCTATCATATCAGTATAGCCTAGCGTATAAATATGTATAAATCAATGAGTAATAACATGTAATAACCAAGAAACATCCAACAAAATCAGTGCACCACCTTGCACGTCCGTTTATCAATGCTTTGCCTGTTGGAACTGCAGGATTTTCCCATGCCCAGTGCTCCCAAGAAGCTTTGCAAGTCACCTAAGTCGCTAGACTTCACAGCCATGCCCATGGTGCGGAGGGCAGACTGTGCCATCCTAGGTCGACGACGGTGGGGCAAACTTTTCAGAGGGGTAGAATTTGGATGGATTTTAAGACCAAAAAGTGGAATTGAAACCAAACAAAACTGTAGTTGGGTGTCGTTTTTGCCTATTAAAAACATGTTGCAAAACACCCAGATTTATTGGGCACAATGATCTAAACCTCATATAGCTTGGTTGGCTGTCGCAGTTCACTTCGGCTATTCCCCTTACTGGTTGGTTGAATAGGAGTTGCCACAATGGATTCATCCATGCTATACTCATCCCACAAATCCCACTTGAATTTACCAAGCTTCGATTTGCTCAAGGTGGGTCAGACATGAAAATTGTCATTTCTTCCATTTTTGAGTGTTTGGTTCAATTTTAAACCCAAGTTAAACAACCATTTTCACCACGCTTTGGTGATGAAATACCATTGCTTAAACCATGTGAAGCTGCCTTCATTTTTTGTTGCCCCCCAAAAAAGCACCCCTCCCCACACTCTGACCATTCGGCCGCCCAGGCTCTTATCCAATTCGTTCTCAATCTGCACGCGCCATTGGTCTGTCAAGGCTTCCACGGATCCGTCGGGCATCATGATCTTCGTGCATCGCTTCACCAACATCTCAGGCGCGCCCTTGGCAAAAAGCACCTGAGAGACGGCGACTCAACCTCTCTGGAAATCTGTGACTAAGAAAAAGGTGTAGAAACGAGAGTCAAAAAGGAATCATCAAACATGGCAAGCTGGGAAGTGCCTATTTTTATTAAATGGGAATTTGTGAATGATGATTTTCCACTGTCATACTTGCTTACCAAAGGGTAGGCATTTCTACTTCGGTGGGTCTTTAGCCACCCCATGCCACCCAAAGTTTAAACAAACAAGTAGAATCCAATTCTAGAATAGTGGTCTAGTACATTACTCTTCCATCTTTTTGGGGGTTTGCATGCAAGTAATATTGTACCCACATTTGCAGTAGGAAGAATGGATCGGATAGGTCTTATATCAACAGAAATAAACCAATATAAATATATATATATATATATTACAGTATATACCTATAGGATGGGAACCACCAAAAAATGCATCCCCCAAATGCATACATACACACACATATATATATATATATACGCATATATATCATATGATCAAAACTCAAAACATGTATTACATTGTATTACCCTCACTAGGGCCCCCCTAGATGAATAATTGGTTTAAGGGATGAATCAAGACTATTCAAGACTGTTCGGATTGGGGTGCTTCATCATTTCATTGGTAGGGATGGTAAAGAAAACATGAATTTGCAGCATCCCATAATCACATGTACAATAAACAACATACCTAAAACCACTCACCAGGCACGTTGTTGCCACTGCTGGAGTCGTGCCACAAAACGCTCATGGATTTGCGATCCCTGCTGAACTCCAAAACGGCACGCTTCTGCATGCCTGCGTGAACGGTGGGGTTCAACGTCGAAGTTCAACGCAAACGCGGAGGAGGAACAAACCCATCCCAGTGATGAACCCCTTGGCATTCGGTTGATAAACATAGATAGGGTTTAACATGTTTTAACCCGGTTTAACCATCAAAAATGGGGAATTAATCAACAAGCATGAAGAACATGGAGGCTAAACCAACATGGAGGTTTCCTGAAATGGTGATTTACACATGTAATCACATGTATATATATATATGATCCAGTCCCCAGGCCACCAGGCCCCCCCCCCCC
>BGPT01002210.1:30230-52233 GCA_003297045.1 Symbiodinium sp. clade C Y103 | reverse complement strand
GATATACCCCTATATAGCCTGATATACCCTGGATCTGTAGACCCATACCCATTGGGGGGGGAGGGGGGGGGGGCCTGGGAGGGCTGGACCATATATATAGCCTAGCCAATATCATGTTGAATACCCCTCCATGTTGAAAGTGTCAACTGTCCGACGAAGAAGTACCACGGTTCAAAGGCTGGTTTCATGGCTCGAATTCGCCACCGCGTGACCACCTAGGTTGACCCACTTCATCTAGTGTTGTGTCGCCAGCAATAAGGGAACAAGCGAAATATAGCGAAGTCCCTAAGCAGGAAACACATGGAAATACAAACTGCATGCTTGGTGGCTGCCAAAAACAAATCCAAAAACATGTGTCCTTGCTTCACAAGTCCAATTGGCACAACATCCCCGCGTCTTATTGGCGAATCATCACCATTGTGGATACAGCGAAAAAGCAAGGTGCCGAATCATCATCCCATCCCATCCCCAGCCACGCCTTTCATCCAATAATTGCTGAAGGCCATCGCATCGTCCTTGGACCGTTTCTCCTTTTGGAGGCAACTCCTTGGATCCGACTGGTGCTATCCTGCTGAACTAGACGGCGTGCCTGTCATTGGGGATTCTCATCCCATTTCTACGGTGAAACCGGTTGAAATATATAAACCTTTAAATAATACTATACAATACTATACATGTGAACCTCCAGCAAGAAAATCATCAGTTTACCATCTGGTGATCTAACCTGGCAATGGACCGTTATCCAACAGTTCAAGGAGCCTTCCATGTTCTTTATCCACCATGGGCTTTTGTCAACCCCATCACTGCACTGAAGCTGCCGAGCTGCTGATTGACGGCTTCATCAGGACAACCCAACTTCTCCACCAGCACACGGATGGCGGCTTCAGTGGGCTCTCCATTTCGGATGAACTTCTCTTCATCGTCGATCAAAAGTCGGGACTCGTTGCCTTTGCGCCGCATGGTGTGTTTTTTTGTGCACCCCGGGGCAGACCCTGAAGCCACTAGATGGATGTTGAAATTCATCCCCTGGTCCAATACATCCCAACTATACCCGAATTCATCCAAAATGACCTCAAAACCTGAAATCCTCATCCCACTTCAGCTCTTGCCAACTCTGATTGCCTTCCAAGGCGCACATGCACCCAATCTTCGCCAGAAACTGCAGGGCTACGGACTGGGTCCAGTTGATGGCGAGGCCGCTGACGCGGCCCACGGGGGTGTAGTTATGCCCCTCGACGTCCCAGGACTTCATGCTGTTGGCGTCAGGCATAGCCAGCTTGACCACACACATCTCATTGGTGGTCAGAGTGCCTGTCCAAAGTTTGGGATCTGGGGGAGGTCAACTGTGGGAGTTGAGCAAACAAAACATGAATATTTCTGAGTAGCTTGAGAACGTTTCAAACACTGAATAGTTTGAGAATGTTTCAGATACTCTTGGTGAGGATTGGTGAGGTGAGTTTGTCAAAGATCCAAAGATGGATATTGGACACGGAATAGAGGCGCTGAACAAAAATCAAACTGATCAGCTTGGATTGGGTTGTCGATCACATGATCCATTTTCATCAATATTGCACCTTGGATACGTCCCTTACTTCTTTTTGCTCAGCCCTTGCACAGGATCATCCGCAACCACCGGGTGGGGTTTGGGGGACCCCATGATCCATCCATATCCAAGCCCAGATCCAGCAATACGATTCCCTTTGTACACGTACTAGACTTCACATGGAACAAACCAGGGCCGTATGCAGGAAGTGAGTCAGTATGTACCATTCTTATCCATTCTTCATGTTCGAGGTGGACCAAGTTGTGAAGCTTGATGTTTGATGATGGCATAAGGCCGCAGTGGTACCCGCCATGCCCCGCCTGTCTTGTCCGAGCAAATCACCGTGGTACAGCCTGCAGGCTTTGAAGCATCGCAGCATTCAACAGGGCTCAGCCATCGTCAAAGACATCGGCAAAGGCACTTTTTAAGTAAGGGTAAATCACTTACACTAGGGCAAACAGATACAACAAATGTGGAAAAGCCATGGTTTCACATTGGGAAAATGATCTACAAATGGTGAGTTGTCCACATCTATGTTACTTTACAGGAGGGCACCTGTCATCAAACAAATGGGCCAAATCCCTCGGCCAAACCGTGGTTTATGCCTCGAAGTGCTGGAGGCTTGAGCACCCCCCCAGCAATTTCTAACCATCAACTAGGACCTAGGATTTTTGATTGCACGCTTGTACATAAATGACATTTCATAGAGAATCTTACTACGCACATTAATATAAATACTCATAAATATATAGTTTAGCAATGTTTAGCACGTAGCTGCAAGAGAAATACAAGATCATGTCAACATAACTCCATCTCCAATCCATCCCCACCCGCGCCATTGCCGGGTCCATGTTCAAACCAGTGCAATCCCAAACCAATCGGATTTAAAGCTTTAGTAGCTTCTATTCATTTGTTCAGTATTCCCTATTTCTGTGACAAATATTTCCAATTACATGGACAACAGGGAAAACATACGATATCACCAGCGCAACTCATCAAAACTCATCATAACTCGATCCCAACTTCATCCCACCACCCCAAAGATGTCTCAAATACAATCTCAACATCATCATCACATGTCATGTATATATACAGCTTGTAGATATAAGTCAGCATCAGTTCTCAACTCATCCCAAGCCCCTCCATCCCTCCATCTCCGGTCACCTAAGGTCTCCACGGAGGGCAACTTCCGCACGATGGCGTTGCGCTTGGCCATCTGCCGCGTGCCCAGCGCCAGGCAGGTGGTGATCACCGCTGGCAAGCCTTCGGGGATGGCCGCCACCGCCAGGGCCACCTCGGGGATGCCGGAAACGGGAACGGTGACACCGCGACACCAGGGAAGGGGTCTAGGGACCTGGGAAATTTCATGGGTTTGTTATGGTTTTGTTGGGATTTGGGTGGCGAAAATGAGTTGAAAACTGGGGATTTGAGTGATATGAGGCACTCAAAATGGTCGACCATAGGACTTGGCGGCAATAGTCTGAAGACTTGAGCATGACAAATCCAGATATAGGCAGCATGTTGATCTACATGTTGCGAACTTCCGGTATTGTCTCAGTAAGCTTACCACTGTGTGCTCTGAAAAAATGCTTGGGTAGAATTCAGGGACGATGAAATGACATGCAGGTACTAGACAAGGTTCCAACTTGCAGTAGCGAAAAGGAAACTCTGTGGCTTTGCATATACTGAAAAGGAACAACACAAAACTGTGGCTCTTGGATCATGATTTCTCCCTTGTACCGCCACTCCAATTTTAAGAGGTTGAATGCCTCATTTCCAATAGAGTAAATGCGTCGTAAAACACTTGAAATCCATGGGAAATCATATCCGTGGACAAAAAATGGTACTTATTTCACTAGCCGGGAATCAAGGCCATTGGGGCATAGCTACCCTAATGCAAAGTATCACTACAGTGATGTAATAAACAGCTAGGTCGTCATATGTCGTCATCATCCAAAATAGATCCGTAGACAAACTATGCTTTTCGAGCTGGCCAGGTGGGTATTCTAGGCTGAAAACTGGCTGAAACACATCAAGGCACAGCAATTTTGAAGTAGTAGATGCATCCCTTCAATACCGAGCCATGCACTGGATCGAAGAAGTGCCTTGGAACACAAAGCGGCCGGCGCATTGGGTCTAGGGGAAACAATCTGAGGCAAACTGCTTTAAAACCCATTTGTTTTTTCATGTTTACATGGTTTTGGAAGACATGAACCGTGCCGTTTGTGACAAATATTTATATAAACAATATAAACATACGGGAACTTTGGAGGCTTTCCAGAACATGTTCTGTTCATCCAATGATGCGATTGGTTGCTGAACAAACAGTTCCACCAATTTAAAGTGATCACTCCAATTCAACAGGATGAAAAACGGCAACAAATGGCACCGGCTACAGTATCCTGTGAAAGTCATAGAAATTGTGCACAACCGCCCTCGCTTGGCCACGTGAGGTTTTACAGGTGTCTTTTGGATTGCTTTGGTGCTGAGACGATATAGAATTTTGACAAGTAAAGAGACCCAAGGTGATACCCTCACAGTATTCGTCTGCGAAGAATGACTCTGCATGATTCTATGATGCGTGCGTCACAGGAATGGGCCAAGAAAGTCTGCTGAAGCCTGAAGCTATCAAATGATCAACTTTCAGGCCGCAAGCCCTCTGAATCCCAAAGGTAGCCAGCTCCCAAATTCCCCATCAAACCCTGAACTTTGAGGAATCACGCCTAGGTGCTTGTAGTTGATCATCCACACTAAGAGGCAGATCACGCCGATCATCTTCGCCAACAAATTACCGAACTCATCTAACTTCTGCTGCAGGGGCGTTTGCTCCTCGTCCTGGCGCACAACCCCAAAAGCAAAAGATGAAGAAACAAGAAGAAACAGGTTTCTGCCAATTTCATCCCAATTTTTCACTCACTTCCTCCCCCTCTTTCAGCAACCCCCGCCATTTTGGCCCCCCCACCGTGCACCGCAGGCAGGAAGGCGCCCGTCCTCGCCAGCCTTGGTGACGGCCGCCTGGATCTTGCCGATCTCGGTGCTCATCCCCGTAGCCACCACGCAGGCTAAACAGGCGCCGTTGGAGACCGTGGTACTGGAGAAGAGCAGATTGTGCTTCTCCTGGTGGGGGGGTCGGGTGTTTAGGGGATGTTTGGGGATGTTGGGGGGTGTTAGGGGGTTGGGGTGAGGGTGGCGGATTAAAGAACATAGTGAATGTATATACTGGGGATTTCCGAATCAAACATGGTGGTTTTGGCATGATTTAACCATCCTGACATGGGTATATACAGCGGGTATCATATTGAATAAACCCCCACATGGCGATGGCCTCCCAATTGGACAAATCCAATACTAAACCAGTAGTGGTTCCTGGGGGCCTCTATCGAACATTAGCAGAAAGGACTCAATAGGAAACTGCGGAAATTGAAACCCCCGGTTTAAGCAGGCAAGTGGGGAAGACTTGTTGATCATCTGATTCAGATTCTTAGGATTGGGAATGATACTGATTTATCAAGATGAATCTCAGGAAGAGTTTTGAGGTTTTGTTTGTTTAAAGGGTAATCCTGGAAAATAGTTGGAAGAGGGCTGCGATGCGCTGTTTATTGTAGGGAGAATGGATTAAATCATGTTCCTCACACTGCTACTGCTACAGGACGTATTTTGGATCGTCATGGATGTAGTTGTCGTTGAGGTTGAGGGAGGCTATATGAACCAGCAAGCATTGTAAACCCCACACTGCATGTAGTGAAACTATTCAATGTGGTGCCATCAGCATGGGGACCTGCACATAGCTTGGCTGTGTCAAATCAAAACCCAAGACATCTCAAGATGTTACTCCAGAACCTTCACTTGTCATGCTTTTATTGGAATTCACCCCTTTTTCAAGCTATCCTTAGGTCATTTTCCGCATCCCCCCCCCCCCAAAACTGGGCACCTGGATGACCCAGGTCTTCCCCTCGCTCTCGCGCAAGGGGATCACCTCCTTGGTGACGCTCTGCGATTCGCCCGTCAGCTGCGACTGCTCGATTTTGATGGTCGTGGTCTTCAGCTGCATCACCTCGGCGGCTTGGGGATGGGGCCCTGGGCCGAACCAAGGAGGGGTCAATGGATGGATGTTGTTGTTGGAGATGCTCATGGGATTTAAGAGATATAATTGATATAGTTTGTTTGGAGTGATATTTCATGCTGGAACAAGTCACTAAAGTTTCCATTTACGGCGTGTGAACATGATCTATCACCAACAGTTGCCCATCAGCAGTCTCAGTCCGAGAAGCACGAGCGTCCGCGGGGACCTTATCACCCACGCGCACCTCGAGAATGTCACCCGGCACCACATCTTCTGCATCGATGCCTAGGGTGCAGGTTGGGTGGAGAGGGTTCAGAGGTTCCAGCATCCCAAGAACGAATCCCCCCAGAAACCATGGTTTTGCAGGGGGGTTGAACACCTACAGGGGATGTTAGCATGAGCGGGGGATTATGGGCCATACCTAGAAACACCAGAGGCGGAAAAAAGTGCCTCAGGCCCCCGAGGCAAAAAATAACGCCGCATCAGTATTTTTTTGCCTCTGGTGAGTAAAAAANCTCAAACACAAAAAGTTTACCAAAGCACTTGGACTCCCCATGTCCACTTTTGCAGATGCAAAGCCCACAACTAGCGACCAAACCCCTGACACACAGCCACACATCCTGCTAAGGATTTTCCTACGTAAGAAACGCTGCAAGNACTGCATTTTGTGGCGCAATGACAATCTCGCTGACAGATTCAGCCACGCAGAAGCCATGCCCCTAGGTTTGGGTGATGTTACACTATTGAGATTTGGAACTGGATTTACCAAGGCTTTGCATTCGCAAGTATTGAAATCAACGCAATTCCCACTGTCATTTACCCATCCTAGAACAATCCAGAACAGAGAAAACGGAAANAAACGGAAAAATTAGGATAACAAAAAAAACGCCTCAGAAAACTAAAAATGCCTCAGCAAAACAGAAAATGCCTCAGATCAACTGGAGGCGCCGCAGGCCGTCCGAGGCGTTTTTTTTTGCCGTTTGGTTTTTCCAGGTATTGATAACAAGACCTGGGGTGTAATCAGCAATAATCGGAGGTGATCTCAAATCATCCAAAATAATCCAAAATCAAGGGATATAGCGGGCGGCATGAGCCCCCATATCATTGTGGTGTTCCCACTGGAAGTGCACAATCAACATGTATATAAGTAAAAGTCTTGCCTTCGATGGGTACAGGATGAGATTCTGCAAGAGGGAAATGCTATGACCTCCTGCTTGGCTACAGCGGCATCTTTTCTTTCAATGTCGATGTTAGTTTAGCCGATGGTAGACCCACAAAAACCCCACCCCGCAATGGAACCCACCCGAAGATCCAAGGTGCTCTGCCAGCTGCCATTCCGCAAGACCATGGCACACTCCGGAGCCAATTTTTTCAAGGCATCCAAGGCCTTCTCGGCTTTCGAATCCTGGCCGTGGGAATTCAATGTGAATTGTCACTCAAATATACCCAATACTTCCAAAAACTATTGTTTAAGTAGTCGTTGTTGCAAGAACGGTTTCTTGCGGAAAGACTATTTTTTGTCAGAAAAAAAGGATCCCGTATTGGTCCCTTGATTGGGATGGGTCTTTATTCCACGGCAAAAAATGAACGGTCTACGGTAAAAAATGTCCTTTCTACGCCAAAAGATGTCCGTTCTACGGTTTGTCTACGGTTTGTCTATGATTTGTCTACGCTTTGTCTACGAATTGTCTACAGGTCTTGTGCTAGGCCTCAAGCAAAGAATGGCTATATACAGTGAAAAAATGGTCGTTGTTTTGCCCAAACAACCTCTCTGGGAAGGCTATTAAAACAATGGTCAAGGAAGGCTAGGGGCTCGAAAAACAACCACCCAGGGTCCGCATTGTTGCACCGCGCCTGCCAAATGGCAATGACTGCATTGAGGATCAAAATGGTCAAAATGACAAAGGGCTCCACGTAGGCCTTGCCACTTGGGCCACGGCTGCTGATGATTCCAATTGAGTTCTATGGCTTTGGGATGCTTTGGGGGCCTAAGACCTGCAGGTACTGCTCATCATGTATAACCTTTGTCATTTGTGTTTGTTTGACTTCTGTGACACTGTTTAAAACAGGAAGACGTAGGTATATATTAAATTCATCATATAATTGTTAAAAGACCTGAGCAGGTTGGCCATTGGGGGGTGATTCCCCCTGCATTCACCAATGCAAGTGATGTCGCGATGTGAATGTTGTGATCACATGATGCCAACCTGACCATTTGACCATGATTTCGCCCTGAAAACATCATCTTTCTGAATCAGAATCCATTTGGGCCACGGCTCATTCCCAACTCACCAGGGCCTGCCAACAGGTTTCCTCATGAACTAAGCAATTACTAAACTACGCATCACCAGTTGCATTTACCACAATTGATACCACATTCACTATATCTTGTTGGTTTAAATCGGGTGGAACCCTCTGTTTTCATGCTAAATTAGGCAAAATTCCTACCCCAGCTCCCCATTTTGCTCACCTTTAAGCCTTCCTCCTTGGACTTTTCATCGAAGAATGCCAACAAGAAGGAGATCATGGCCGAAGCCAAGAGGATTCGCACTAAGGTGTCCTGGAGTAGGGATCACCCAGCCGCCCCAACTGGTCCACATCCGAAAATACCGCATTTTTTGGAGATTTAAAGTAGTGATTTGATAATTCAGTTGGCGAAACTGAGGTAATCTGAGGTTCCAACTGGAGTTCAAATCCCGTGATCAGTTGGAATTGTTAGAGTCCAGTGGGCAAAAAGATGCGTCCGGGAGGCCAAACACGTGGACAAAATCTGAGAGTATTATGCCCTATATGGATCAACGTAGGATGAGAGCTCGGCTACAAACATAATAGACCAAATGCATTCAACAGCTTGAAGAATACAGTCGCCACATGCCAGTGGAATAAACGACAAGCAACTTGCACATTCGTAACAATCATTCTTTGGCAGTCTCTTGGCAAAGTTAAGTACTCAAGGCTCTAACAAATCCCGACCCCACCCATCACCGCAAACAGCTTTTAGTAATATTACCATATAAATTATATCAAATTATGATACAAGTCCACATAACATAAGTTACAGTTTGCTTGAATGGAGAGTCTGAAAGTGTCATTGATGATGTACTGATACATTCATTTATAGAAGCATGGAGTCCTATCACCAAGGTAAAGCCGCCCTCAGCACTGCTGACAGCACTCCTCGAACTGTTCAATAATGAGCTCCAGCATGGTCTTTTTCCTTGGAGATCGTCGGAATCCACGATTGAGCGGAAAAACAAGGGAATTTTGTGATCATGGCCGACCTTACCCCGCATGACTGTGTAATTGTTATACATATTATCATCACTAGTTGTTTAATTGCAGTATTAACATTATGTTCATCATTGCCCATCAGAGATACCCAGCCAAAACCAAGTGTGAAGCTATTTATACACATTCCCCATGTATAATAGTAAACAAATAAGTTGTTTTCTTAGTGTCCATGTCTAAGATCAAGCCGCTTATTGCAGGAGAACAATCATGGGGATGGCTTTGGGTCAAAACCCTTGCACCCTGCTGAACATACAAATAGCCGATGCATGGAACATAATGTATAGCTTCAAAGAATGGTATGATAGCATGTATTGAACATGTTCCATTCATCTGGATAAATTACAACAACAACTCACCAACCTGAAACATATACTGTAAGGCCCACCATCTTCCCTTAAACAAGGTCATTTTGAAGTAAGAAGCCCTGTAGATTCACCATCATTCCAGTGACGTCGCAAGGTGAATGTGTGATCACATTTATCCAAATGTATGGTCACAAATGTCACCAACTGATCTTCAAGGGCCTATTTTTTTCCGAGCTTCTCTTGTTCTTCAAGAGCATTTGGTCCATACTTGGCCCTGTACTCCTCCACCTGAGTACTGGAGAGTCCTTGCTCGGGAGTCACCTGGTAAAATTTCAAGACCTCTTCCACTGACTTGCAGTGTGGATTGGTCAAATTCGCCATCCTTTTGCTGGCGAAAAAACTGTGGGTTTTGTAACCCGGGGCGCTTTTAAGCTATCTATTCCTACCGCCTGACCTTTCTCGTGGCGGCCGAATTGGCGAGGACTGACTCGCGGCTGGAGCCAAATTTGGAGCTGCAGAAACGCGGCTGGGTGGACGGAACAACATCTGAAACAAATGGAGGTTTCCTACGTCATGGGGGTACCCCAAAGCATGAAAGTCATTTGACCATTTTGGCATTGAAACCCATTGTTTTGGATATCCCCCATTTCTTCAACCCCCCTGTGAAAATACACTTGAAAGAGGCCAGCACATGCCAAAACTATGTCGAACGATGATGTCTAAGAATATATAGTCACAATCAAAAGGAGAGCTGGATTGTAAACCCTTCATTTTTTTTTCCTGCTGGATGCTCAGAATCAGGGGGAGTTGTCCAGGCACATATCTGGCACCACTGGAAGGAGTCTAAAGTGATGTTTCTTACCCTCTGGCAAACCAACATGCCTTGCTATGGGAATCACCTTTTTGATAGGCGCATCACAATAATCACCAAACTCAATGGTCCATTTTCATCCATTCTTCATAGCTATTATATTAGTTTAATATGACAGGTTCACGCGTCTGGATCGCTCGGTGTACCCTTCACCTCCAGTGCCGCCCAGGGGACAGGTCAAGACGATCACCGTCAAAGTCGTCCGACCACTCTAGAGTCCAGGTGCCATCGTCCTCGATCCCATCTGAGGTTTACTCCCTGATTGGAGCCTCTCGGCCAAAATCAATTACATCTGGTCATTTAAGCATCAACAAATGGGGATTTCCTGGGAATTAATGGTGATTTTCGAGGATTTACTCTCTCCCCGTCGCCGTCTCGGATTTACCATTTGGTAATTTAACATATAGGTAAATCATCATAGATCACCTATAGATGGGCCATTTTCCGTAGCTATGTTAAAGGACCAGAGGGCACCAAACCCAAGGAGAATGATCTTGTTTATGGCCTGCTTTTCTTGGAAGGACAATTAAACAAGATTAAACACCCATCATTGAAAGATCGTGGCAAAATGATGCAAAATGTATATCAGACCAATTGGGGCAAATCTTTCCGAACAGGACATCATTCACCTAGCAGACCTGCGGGTGCGATATCCACTGAGTGAAAAGAGTCTGCATGGTTTTGCTGATTTTTTTCAGTCAACTGAGGCAACAGTTCCAAACAACGATCAGTAGCACTTGGAGGGATCTACCGAGCCAAGTAGCATCCCTCTGTTAGGCCATCTGAATCTCAAAATGCAGAACCTGCCCTGTGTTCTAGGGATGGCAATAGCAATGCCCCAAACCACCTCCAATGAACCACCACCCAACCCCTGCCCCACTTGCATGCAGAATAGAATGACATGAAGGAATACAATGTTTTAGACAACACCAGCTCATTACTGCACAGAGAATTCCTGTGGTATGTGCGAAACAATCCGCACGTAGCATACAAAAAACAACCCAAAAAATGGAGATTCTAATTTACCCTCTAGTAATTTAACATAGCTATTGAACATGGCCCATTTTTTTCGTGGATTGGTGATTTTCCATAGTTATGTAAACGTTTACCAGAGGGTAAGGTGTATGGCGTTGGTTTTGCCAAATTGCCCCAGCCGCATCCGATCCCAATCAGCTGCACCCCTTTTTCTTTGCGAAAAAAGGGCTTCGCAAGCCCGCAGACGTTCAAAAGAACCCCGAACATCACGTGGACCGATTAAGCCCAGACCTGCCAATTACATCAAGCAGCATCAATGAACAATAATTCATGCAATGGTAAGGAGACTGTACCCGACTAGTGCAGAATTCAGGACCTCTGCAAATCTGTGACCCTGTTAAGTTGATTATTTCAGCTCCCCATCTGTTAGGGACTTGGTCCAGCCTACATGTCTCAAACAACAATTGTTTCAACCCCAAGACATACAAAAAACGTCAAAAAACTGTGACAAAATGATGTTGAATATATGAATATGTTGAAATCGTTCCTGGAACATCCCAATGAAACAACACAGAAGCTCACTGGGGCTGCCATAGTTGGTTCAATCACCCATTAAAATGTGGGCCAACAAAAAAACCACTGTACTGTATAAGCACATATACCAAGAAGGCCTGCTGCAACAGTCCACCAATGTTCAGCGCTGTCAACTCACGACACATTTGGAGAAATCCACCATGGACTCCTGCGGCCATGAAACACTGGTTCTGTGGAAACATCCCTTGGATTAACTTGGATTGAATATGATGAGAACACAGCAGTAAACCAAGCTGTTCATGGGTTTCTTGAAATTGAGCTCATGTAAGACTATGCTGGTTGGTGGTTCCAGCCCTAACATGGTATAAGATGTATAAGTACATTTGAACTTTGAACCCCAAAACCCAGCCAATTATGTGCGAGGTACAGTATGCTGTCTCAAAGTTTGTTTGGACCATAGTATGCCACGCGGCCACGCCCGCTGGATTCCTCTACCATTCATCGAGCATCATGACCAATGTTAGATACCCTGCCAAAAATTGGAGCTTTAGCTGGTTTGCATCTATGTACCTCTTGTGTTTTTATTCTTACTGCAACAACTCCAACAGTTCCCATTAGTGATACCCTCATATTGTTCAACCATCATTGGTAAGTTTCCTCCAACATCCCATCACTAATATCACGTGATTCCCCATATGCCAAAAAATACATCATCCACTCATTCATCATACAAGATATTGTTTTATGATGTTTTATGAATCATACTTTATCCCTACTTTTTAAATACCAATCCCTATTGTTAGTGAGATCAGTGCTATCCATTGCTATCCCTATTGTTGAGCTATTGTTACTTTAAATAGTGTTAGTTGATCTAAAATTTTGACTGTTACTAACGTTAGGGATATGATATCACTAACAATATAACTTACTATATTTTGTATTGTTCCAGAATGTTCCAGAAATCCTCAAGTCACCGGGTTCAATACAAAGTCATGGTCTCATTTGGATGATTTGGAGGTACCCCTATGACCCTCAACCTCCAAATCATGTGGAAGCCATGGGAAAATGATGAACATCCTATAAAAATATCTATCAATTATTCCATTATCCATTCCATGACATTCCATTTCATCATAACCATTGGTCACCCAACCTAGTCCCCATTCAGGCCTTATGTCCATTCCATCACCATCCCCCATTGGCCACCTCCTCAGCTTGCGGCACTTGGCTCCGCAGGCTGCCAGGGGCCCGGCCTCTGGGCCGCCAGCGGCAGGTGAGGCCGCGGCAACAGCGCTGGGGGCCCAGGGCTTCCTGGTAGGGGCAGGGGCACCATGGAAGAACCCAAAAATGATGGGTTTGCAGTGAAAAACTTCATGAAACCTCTACATTCTACGGGAAAACACCGGTTTCCAGTTGAGATCTTCCCTTCAACCAATCCATTGATATCCCAAGAATATAATAATATATGATAAGATAGTTTTATCCTTTTAAATTCAGGACAAATACGCAGTAGAATGGTGCTGTAGTAGCTATGTTAGTTTACCAGAGGGTATTCAGCAGAATTCCGTTGCGAGGTCACGAGATCTGAGATCTCCCCCACCTCAAGGCCCAGGTCGCCAATCATCCGGTGCAGCATGGCATAACTGGACTGCGCGCCGGTGCCATTCGCCTGGCAGGGCCGACTTGGAATTGCAGCTATCATCAGGTATCGTATCTATCAAGTCTATGGGAAACCAAGAAATGGAATTGGAATAGATTAACGATACCTGATGATAGGGAAATTCTTTAGGTATTCCTTAAGAAATTCTCCAATCATCTATGGGAATCTTAATGTGAAAATCTGTGAAATTGGAATTTACCGGGACATCTCATTGATTTGATGAAATCGAGGTCAAGAGTGATGTGGGCAAAAGGCTTGTTTCAAGGTGGATTTATTACCATCATTTATGGCCATCCTTAGGAGAAAAGTATGACAAACTAGGGGGTTGAGGGGTTCCCTATTTTCGGGACCCGCATGGCTTCAATCAAGACACTGCCTGGATAGTTATAGTGAAATGATTGCAAAGATGGCTTTTCTGACAGTCAGCTAGCTAGGATCCTGATCCCAGTGTGGTGGATTCTGTTCGAATCCAGGATTTCTCTACGACCCCTGAAATAAGTTCAATTCAAATCGATTGGAATGGGACATTGGTGCTATTATATTTCCCAACAATATTATACATACACATATATATATATATACATGTATAGATGTTCAAGTTGGGGCGTATTTAAGAACTAAGATAACAAATCCATTGTCGATTTTGAAACAGCTGGCTTACCCAAATAACACCTAGTGTCTTGTTGGTCCTCTATTTTTATGGGAAGAATACTCAACGGTGGGATTGTTGAAATTAAGACAAAAGAAACCCTATATCTGGAGCTTTCTTGATCCTCGGATATCCTCGGGAATGTATCTCCAGTGAGCAGTAGCACCTTATTTGCCTTCAGCAGAGTCACCAAGTGCCCAGGCCTTAAAAGGGGCAAGTGACAAGGAAAATCGCGGGACTCTAAAAGGTGCTGCCCCATTGTCAGCTAAGTTCAACTAAGTCTGCTAAGTGGATTTATACCTAATATCTAGGTTTATAATTTTTATATATATATATATACATTTATAGATAGAGGGGTCATAATCCAACCTTTACCAGGGAACACCTGTGGTCCATTTTTTAATCCTTACAATATCGGTAGATAAGCATTGGGCATGAAATTGATGAACAAACATAGGATTGAAAAACGTGTCACCAACAAGAAATGCCAATTGGCTGTAGTCAACTTAGTAGTCAACATGATAGAATAATAATTACAGCTGTTTGCAGCTGATGAGCTGATATTGGACACCGGGAGAAAATCAAACCTTGATATACGATAGATAATTATATAAGCTACCTACTTGGAAGTGAAGTTCCAGTCATAAGTCATAAGCGGATATATTTCATCATAGTTACAGGGGTTATATCCCAACTAATGGGGGTCTACAACTATGGTTATGCCCTGAGTTTTACCCACTATTCCATCCCTGCTACTCTTTCATCTACCCTCCTTGCAATGTCAAGGAACTTGGAGGCCTCCCAAATCAAACGGCTCTCCAGACCTGCCGGCACCAAGGGTGTAGTCCCACGCCGCTAGGTTGTCTAATTTGTTGAATGCTGGTTGAGTACCCTCTGGCAAACTAACATAGCTATTGAAAATGGTGATTTAAAGTGGATTTTCCGATTAAAAATGGTGATTTTCCATAGCTATGTTAGTTTACCAGAGGGTATACCCTATGCAATTCTTGTTTTTTTCTGCCCGATTCTTGATGATCAATGTGCTAAACCGTTTAAACCCACAAGTAAACCATACCCACACCCACAAGTAACTTTGAAGCAAACCCAATCAATCATAGAGCGTCCCACAATGCCCCCACAAGTCTGTCAAGCAAGTGGATTTGCCCTAGCTCCACTGGACATGGTGGCATGGTTTGGCAATGGACGAGGCGCTGCCATCTTCCAAAAAGTCGGGCATCTGGAGGTATGGATCGAAGGTCACGGTAATCTGGCGCAACTCCTTCCCTCAGCACAGGGCTATACGGAGCTATGGAGGCTGGATCGAACACCAAAATCCACATAGCAATATATCGAAATACTCATCCATGACAAAGGTCATCTTTCTACGGTTAGCGGCTACTTACTACTTTCTCTCTCTATCTCTCTCTGTCTCTCTCTGTCTCCTTCCCTCTCTCTCTCTCTCTCTCTCTCTTTCTCTCTCGCTCTCCTCGCTTTCTCGTGCCATCTCAAGGAGTTCAGCACAAGCTGGTTGCGAGCATGGGTACTGTAAAGCTGGGTTTCGACGTGATGGATCTGAAGCCTGCCGCGGCTACTTTGGCGGCACTGCCCCTTTTTGGGGCAGATGGTGCAAATGGTGAAACAGCTTGACCCAGTGTTCAGCCAGTCACCGTCGCAAACGGGGCCTGCCAGTTTTTCTATCTATAGTCTATAGTCTATAGATGATAGGAAAGTCACTGAAGAAGCATACACCAAACAGGCTGGAGATTGCAGGATTTCCAGCAGTTTCCTGCAAGAAATAAGGCGCTCGGCGACGAAATTGGCTGAAGGAGCCTGGTACCAAGTACCTATAACCTATATACATAGAATCTCGAAGTTCACCAACCATAAAGCAAAATAAAGCAAATCTGTCATCCGAAACGTCGGTTTGACAATGATCTGCGGATCAAGTTCTCCAAAATCATTGCCCTTCAGAAGAAAACTAATGTGTAGATGCTTGAAGATGCATAGAGCTAACCATGTTGCCGAGGTTTGATGAAAGGCAACAGGAGACATTTTTAGACACATCTTGAGAACCTCATGGAAGCCGCTCAAGGCTCACCACAAGTAAAGAAATCGTCCAACTGGGAAAAGTTCATCACCTGAGTTCACCCCGAAAATGATCATGAGAGAAATAGTTCGTGATTGAACCTGCCCAAAACAGTTTCATTGCCAGAAGTGAGGATGGAAGATCAAAGAACTTACACATTGAAGCCACAAGTCAAAACGGTATCCGAATGTTTTACTGGACTGCCAGCAAACTCAAATGAAATGCAACAGCAAAACCCTTTCTGATAAAGCTTGGCATGCAACTCTCAACTTCAACCGCGCGACACCGCTGAAAATCCCAGGTGGTGTATCTTACAAACCCCCAGAACAGAAGCCGAAAATGCAAGTCAACAAGAAAAAACACACTTGAAAGCCTAAAGCCCATGAAGCCAGAGAATACCCAGAGCCATGGGGATGGAATCTGATTGTATGTTGAGAACTTGATTCCACGTTCATGGATGGTGACAATCCCCAATTAAAATGTTGGCATTAGCATTAGTATTAACACAGAATAATCCAAGTCACCTACAATCCCCGAACTAATTCCCCGAATCACATACATGGACGTTTCCTAAAATGGTGGTACTTACCCCCACATCATGCAATAATTGAACCATGACTTTGTCTTGAAACCCATGGTAACTTGGGGATCACTGGGGATAACACATTTTAAGAAACCCTGATATCTCTCTCCCTCTCGCCATCCCGAAGGTTCAGCTAAGGCTTAGGCGAGCTGTTGGCCCCAACAAACCCTCATGTTGCGGTTTCCATAAATGGTGGTACCCCCAAATGGATGGTCTGTGTCATGGAAAATCCCAAACAAAAATGGATAAGATTCGGGGGTACCCCCATTTTCAGACAAACCCCCATATGGATTCTATCGATTAATGATTGTTGGATATTACTGGATATATATATATATATATAAATTGGATATAACATTATATAACCATATGTAACGCATTATTGGTGTTGGGGATCACCCATGTTAAGAAACCCTATGAAACCCTCATAAGTCGTTTCCCATCACCCAAGAGGAAACCAAGTCACCAGAGCGCGCGCCTCGCTCCCTGCCGTGTAGGTCACCAGCACCGTGTCGTCGTGCACCGCCAGACCACTGGCGATGGCCACCATTGGTCCGCCAGGAAAGAGCGGAGCTTCGGTGAGGGGCAACGGAGCTGACACCTGAGGTTACAGGTGGGGTTGGTGAAATCTATGGAACTTTTCTGGTGAACTTTCCTGGAATTTCACTGATTTCACCTGGAATCTATGGCACTTTTTCCAGGATCACCCACGAGCAGCGGAAGGCGGTGCCTTTACATTCCGAAAAAGGGACATGTATCATGTATATACCAATGTGCCAAGTGCTTCTAAGGGCCCCAGCAAAATGAGTGCTCAGGCAAGAGTCAATGGGACTAAACCAGCAACCATCAACCGCTAGTATTTCGCTCACAGGAATGGATCTCTTAAACAATCAAGACTCTATCAGTAATAGGATATATATATATATATCATAGTTTAACATCTAACGCAATTCACACGGCCGGAACACAAAGGATCAGTAATGATCAGTACATATTTGCATGAGCTCTGCGCTCATTCCTATTTTCTGGATCCTGCAAGGAGTTCACTCGAAGGTCGTCACACCATAGGCCCAGGAGATCATGGAACTCAGAGGTCCCAGTCTTTCCTATCAGTTTCACCCTTGTTTTTGGGCTTCCATCAGCTGATGTCGCCTGCAGTATCCTGAAGGGCGGCTCGGACTGAAAACGATAGGCATAGTTCGTGTAGCGCCCTGACACTTCATCGAAGATGTGCAGCAAGGCCATGTAGTGCTTTTGCCTTGGATTTGGAGGCCAAATTGAAGGAAATTAAAGGTATGTTGTTTCCTAGGGACACTAAGCTCACTCCCGGTTCATTGCAGCACTTGAAGAGTGCAGCATGTATGTGCCTATTTACCTGGGTTTCCAATCACAACAACTGGCTGATCACAGTCTGATCATTGCAATAATAATTGTCTGTAATTTGGCATTAAAAGCACCATCAGGGGCCCGTGTTGGTTCCAGGCAACATGAATGGCCGACAAAGACTCAACAAATTCACCAGTCGAATCTCACCCACATTCAAACCAGAAAATGTCTATCCCATCGCTCTGAAAGGGGCTACCTGGATGTACATCACAATTCGTACTCGACTCAAACCCAGTGTATAATCCACTTCTGAGTGTGATAACCCCTAGTTGTCATGGAGGAACCATAAGACTACAATCAACCATCCCACATTGTGGCATTGTGGTTGCTTATTTGGTATACCGGTATACCATATACCGTGTATACTTGGGATGATTTCCCATGGTCGATGTGTATTAATATAGAGATGTCCACATACTAATCTCCAAAAACATAGAAATGTAAAATTCCGACTTACAACATCTTACAACAAATTCCGTAAACAAATCCGATTTCAAACAGTCACAAATCACTTCTCTATCTTTATTTGGGGGTTGCTATGGACATCTATGGACCCTTTTTTAATCCACAGTTATAGACGGCATCCCGCCAGTCATCCCAGTCGCAACTTCAATCGCCGATGGATCAGCACCGCTTGTCCGCTGCCACGGATCTGGACCTCGCCAGGCGCCAGAACCGGTGAATTTTCATCACATCATAGTACCCTCCCTGGTAAACTGTTACATAACTATGGAAAATCACCAATTTTTGATGGGAAAATCCACTATTTCTATGGCCATTTCAATGGCTATGTTCGTTTGCCAGTGTAGTAACCTATTTGAAGAATGGCACATGGAGAAAAAACATGAAAAGCTATAGCATGGGAAAGCAGCCCTGGCAATTCAAAGTAACGCTGTCATGTTTTCTTACTGCTCTCAGATGGCATGCAAAGCCACCTGAGTAGAAGTAGCATCAACCAGTATGAATTGAATCTATGTAATGTATGTGATGTCTGGGGGGCTGTTGGATGGCCCGGCCATGCAAATTAGACAAGGTGCGTGCGGTGACTTCTGCCTAAGTCGATGGAGTGGAAGGTATGTCGTGCTGTAGAGTCGTTGACTTCTCCCATCCTCTTGTGCTGACACGATCACGTGGGGCACAGGCGGGTAGACGAAATGCAAAGATCCATTGTAGGAGAACGGTATCCAATTCTTTTCCTTGATCCGGCTGTGTCGAATTGCTGCGAAAACATGCAATGGGGCAAGGCAACGACCAGAAGTACAAATCGGTACAAAGCCCAGGTGTCCAGTGACACAGTTTTGAAAACAACAGCCACCCAACGTAAATGTATGTAAATGTAACATAATGCAACTCTGACAAGAAAGAACCAATGTGATGCGCTGGCGGGGGCCTAGCACTGGCCCGGCAGCGCTTCATTTGTGAACTATGAGCTGGGCCAGTGGTGGCTTTGCATGCTGAGACATCCAATCATGTGGGGTTGGGAATTTCAACTCATCCCCTCATCCCAACATACTTGTCGAAATACAATTGTGTGTAATTGATCATCGGTAGAGATCGAACGAGACAATATATATAATCATATATCTACCTCTCTCTGCTCTCTCTCTCTCTCTCTATCATTGATCTATCGACCTATCGATCTATCCAACAGCACCTGTCTATTACAAGTAATTACCAATATATCATACTATATCTATTCCACCATCTATATATTTCCAATTTCTATCTCTCCATCGATCTGTTAAAGCACCAGCCTGCTGGTCTCACTTCCAGTCTCAACTTCCACCCGTATCCATCAGGTGTGCAGGCAAAAATCTTTGGCATTGAAAAAACCATAGTCCAATCCTGAGGGGCAAGTCATCTCCAGGTTCTTCAAGCAAGGTAGTGGCTGGCACCAACATTTTGATGTTGCAACCCATCTGCAAATTTCAGTATGTTGCCGCCCAAATTACGTAAACAAGCAACGACAGAGGAACTTAACAAACAGAAAATAAATCAAAATGAACACCGAGGTTCTATTGGCTACAATGTGCTTGTCTGGCTTTGAGACATGCACATCCAGCGACAAATACATTTGCGTCACCGGGACATCTTCATCACTTGGACACATGTCACCTGGGACGCTTCCCGCGCAGCTGGTCTGTGCAAGTGACTTGTAAGGGATTTTGAATGATTCTGATACTGTGCCCATCTGTGCCATTTGAGGAAATTGGTCAATATTGACAGGAACATGGCACTTTTCCACAGGTACCCGAAGTAATCTCGCCTCAAAACGATCAGAAGCTGAGTTATCCAGGGTGAGTGCTCCATCCTAAGTCCCAAACAGAATTTCAAACAAGGTGGACTAAAAGCATAGACTCTCTTCCTCTCCATCGCCTTGTCAAGGAGTTTAGCAGAGCCAGAGGCGAGAGAAGCATTGATTACTGCACATCTTGATCCACTACTTAGATTATTCTTTTACAAACAAAAAGTACTTACTGCATAAGAATGCGTCTCTCTTTTGAATAAGGTTGCTGGCCAAGTTTTAACTGGCAAACCCCGCCATCAATCTTGAGTAGTGGCTTCATGAATGTGTGTGTGTGTGTGCTGGTTCTACAACTGATAAGGCTCAAACCTAGTGCAAACATATGCAATATAATTACCCTCTGGTAAACTAACATAGCTATTGAAAATGGCCATAGAAATAGTGGATTTTCCCATTGAAAGTGGTGATTTCCCATAGTTATGTTAGTTCACCAGGGGGTATGCCATATAAAACTCTGCCAGTTGTTTCATGGATCTGGGGCAGAAATCAACCTCCCGTGACAAAAAACCCTTCGGGTAATCTCTATAAAAAAAAATCCCATTAACACCATTTAAAACCTCCAAAATTTGGTTCGGGGATTTCCCAGCCAGCCAGGCTTGAGGACACCGTAGTTCAACCCCCCTATATGAAGGGCACCTCTGGGTGGGGCCGACTCGAAGACCATCACCACTTCGTCGCCGCCCTTCCGGTGCAGTTCCACCAACTTGCCCGCCTCCGGCCCCGTGACACGCCGCCGCAGCAGGGTACGGTTCGCCGGGAACCTCGGTGGCGCCCTAGCATGAAGTGCTGGGAGGATGTTGGATGGCGAAGCTTCTAATATTGCACAGGTCAAAAGATCCTGATTGGTTCCAGGCATATCTGTTTAAAGACTCTAGAGTGCAATATTTATTGAAACGGGTTAAAGACCGTAAACCAGCCACAAATACTAACACCAGGATACACGCTGTTTTGCTTGAGCCATGCCACGAGTATATGTACATGTGAGNATGTGAGGTGATACTTAGATATATACTGTGCAACAACACCCCCCGTGCAGTGAAACTACTCTACAAAGGGGTGAAGCTGCAAATTCCAGCTATGCACAGTTTCTAAGTAAACTAAGGGATGCCGTAACATTGAAGTAAAAACAACAACCCAACCAGAGACCCACAGACAACAGCCTTTCCTTTTGGAGAGTCTTCGGCTTTGACCTCAGGCGTACAACGTGGCAAGTGAAATGAGCAGTAAATTCGTGGGGATCAACACTAAGTAGATTCCTACGGATGGCACAAAGGCCCGGATGCATGAAACTGGAATGCAAAGCTCTCTAATTTTGGCTCAACCGGGCTTGTGGTCGATCGAAGGCATGCAGTGGAAAAGAAAAGGGGCCCATTACAAAGGCCAGCGTTTCCACGCGGCAACAAAAGATCTTGTGGTCGCCCGGGAGCATGCACAAAGGCAAATCAAAAGGACCATACGAATGGTCAAGCAAAATCTGAATTCAGATTCCGGCTGCGGGGAAGCATTTGAGAAAGTCGGAAAAGACTGCCCTAGTTTCATAGGGCGAGAGCTTCCGCTCCGCAGACATGCAACTACCAGACGTGTGCAAACAAGAAGGAATCATGGCATACGATCACAAACTGCCAAGAGCCAAACGGATTATCGGATGAGAACTTCGGATGCTCAAATTAAACAAATGTGGCAAAATTCCAACTTAGCACACTAGGTTGAGATTTGTGAAAAAGTGGTCATGCGAAAATATGCACCAACATG
>BGPT01002210.1:2711-19361 GCA_003297045.1 Symbiodinium sp. clade C Y103 | reverse complement strand
CTCCGTGTTTCCGGCTCGTGCTGAAATGTTTGTGGATCATCAACAAAGCTTGACGTCCACGGGCATGGGTACCGTTCTTGGCCTGCTCTTCCTTAAAGATGTCAAGTTGACGTGCAAAGTCCCCTTCGCAGATATTGGTGAGTGAGGACATTAGTTTTGCATCTAACGTGACAAACTTTCCTGAATCCTGCAAAGCTTCACTAGACTGGTCAGTTTTAAAAACTTCCTCAATCCAATGGAAGGCAGAATCTGGTTTGGATGAAGCAGCAATTACGGCATCCCTTACCCTAATTCTCCAATTCCTATAGTTCTCAGGTTGGGGAAATTTAGGTACTAGAATCCTATCAGACTCTTTGGCCTTTGAGTTGGAAGACCGATCTTTGTCTAAAGCCTTCCTCACTTTACGTGCAAACTCGGACTCAGTACTTGAACTTGAGGACGTACTTGATGAAGAGGAAGAAGGTGACGATGACGGGTCCCTTCGTCTTCGACGACGAGATCTGCCACGACTCTTCTTTTCCTTCTTGTCCTTCTTTCCCCGACGGCGACCCCGGTCATCACGGTCATCTCCAGGATCGTCATCACCACCACCACCACCAGGAGGTCCACCCGGAGGCAACCCAGGAGGGACAGTGATGGATCTTTCATCATCAGCGTCATCATCAGAAATGACGATTTTCGCCGGAACTTGATGGATTCCTGATCCGGCAGCTCTTGAATGTTGCGATGCATTTGGAGGCTCAGTACCAGGTTGATAGTTCGTCCCAGGTCTTAGAGTTCCCCCCATAGATCCGTCCTTGAGCTGCTTCATCAACTGCTCTTGTTCTTGACGAAGTCTTCCAATTTCACGCTCAAAGTCTCTTCTCTGGTTGTCTGCATCCTTCTGCATATCCATCGTCTGCTGGTTCAACATGTCCACCTGCTTCTTGTAGAAGTGGAGCTGTGAGTAAGCCTCGGTCAACGACGTGTTGGCCTGTTGATATGATTGATTGGCCAAGCCAACATTGTTCCTTGTCATATGCAACTCACTGGACAAGTTCTGGATTCGTTGTTCCTGTGATTGCATTTGAATTTCGGCTGCCTTTTGTACACTCACCGCATGGGCTGCCTGCTCGTTTAATTGAAGGTTCTTCTGATTAAGTTCATTGGCCGCTTGTTGTTCCATATTGGCAATGTGATCTCGAGCCTCACTATGCCAAACGCTTCGTTGACGGGCCATCTCTTCCGAGTGGCGAGCATTCGCTTCACTCTGGAGTGCCTCTCTCTGGGCGTTCATCAGGTCAGATGCCAGTCCTGGATCAACACCTTGCTGGACAACCGCCACATTGGCAGTCCTACCATCCACATAGGTCATGGAGTTCAAGTAGTGATTCTCCATAGTCAAATCCAAGACACCCGGCATTGACGCTCGTGGGTCGTTCTTGCGAACTGGGATGAAGCTCATGTCACCTTCAGTCGTAGTATCACCTGAGTTGATGGCAACCTCAGTCGGAGTCGGTTGTCCGTACACATCAGCTATGGCGGCCAAGGCGTTCCCGCCCGGGGCTGGGAGCGCAGGGGGAGTCGCCATGGTACAGACAGTGAGTGCGAGTCAGAGAAAAGATCAAACCGTTCACCTTTGGCGATACGGCTGATAACCACAAATACTAACACCAGGATACACGCTGTTTTGCTTGAGCCATGCCACGAGTATATGTACATGTGAGGTGATACTTAGATATATACTGTGCAACAACAATATTCTGAGTGCATCCAAATCTAACTTGTTGGGATATGGACATGATCGTCTCCAAATGTTGAATAATCGATTTATGGAGGTCAGGCTCAGGGTCGTCTCAATAGATACAATTAGTGTGCTGAAATTTGCTGGAATCAACACAACTTTGACTTTGGACAAGAATTACTCAAGAATCCAACTATCATGTCGAAGAGCCAATGGAACGCCAATTTCTTCAAGGACCATGGAAAACCACCCCAAATGGATACTGTAAATGGTATAGATATGTACAGATTGGGCAATCATTTGTCCAGAGCAATAATCCTTCCGACATTTTACCAGGATAACACATGGCCCAAACTGTTCCGAGACCTTGATTCACAAATGTATACATATGCATATACTAAATATATACTATGGTAATGTAAACTATATATATATAATATTATCACTATCATTTTTTGTTGTTGTTGCCCTTACCGCTAGCAACATAAATATGTACATATTCAATATCACTCAATTGTTCAATATCATTTCACATGTACCCTGCACAGTTCTTTACACATAAATTCGGCACATCCCAAGGCGCCACTGCTCTGTGACGCAGAGGTTTTTCCAGGGCATCCCTTCTGGCGTCCGCAGGCCCGTCCAGACCTGAACCTGGGATCACAAGCTCGGAGAATTGCCACCCACCCTGACACCCTGGCTGTTTCATGTGGTGTATACATATGTATATATAATTTGTATATATATATATATATTATATATATGTATACATCACATGTATACACCTGAATAGTGATAGAGATATAGTGCATGTCTTGGATTCTTTTGGTAGGTATGCAACACTTAATATATACCACTTTAGTATATATTTGATATAATATATATTATGTTGGGATATATGTCTACATACGACTTGAGACCAGTCCAAAGCTCTCCTCCAAAGGTCTGCCCAAAACAGTATCCTCCCAAATCCACTTGTTCGAGCTAAAACTTGAGTACGTTTTAGTAGAACAAAGTACCCCCTTTATATCCAATGATCACAAAGGCTTACTATTTTGGGTGAACTCCCATGATCCATGACCCAGGATTTCTCAATCAGGGGTTGACATGATTTCCAAAGTCAATGCCAGTCAATGCCTACTTTCTCTGCAAATCTAGCCCAGCAGCAGGAGAATCTACCCAATTCAACATGACCCAAGCCATCCTAAGAATAGAAAGCATTTCTCGCACCACTTCAACATGGCCTCCCTGTCTGAACACTAGTGCCAGGATTGTTCGTGCCACTCCGTAATGCTCTGGGAATGCACACTAGGAAAATGGTTAAGTCATGACTTAAAAAAGAGGCTTCAAAGTTGGTGAACCTAATCTTACCCCAAAGCTTGGCTTAGACAATTGCCCAGGCACTTGAAAGGCCAGAAGAGGACTCTGACTCTGATCCTTCCACTTCCTCCAGCTATTTCCAGAAGGCAACGGCTGCACACCCAGCACAAGATCTGAATGGATCGTTTCTTCGAGGATTACGGCGTGCCATACCTCGCCATCCTTACTACGGCAGCACGGGCTATCAGCCGGTGGGCAAGGTATGAAAAGGTCATTGGAACAACCTGGAGATTGTGGTTGATAAGGTCTGATAACTCCTGATCAACACCTCAATCTTCAACTTTTGAGAGTCAAAGGGAAAACCCAGCAACCCCAGTAATCATCCTTCGGCCGCAAAGAAAGTCCTTCGAGCTTACGCAGCTGTGAATTCTAAGTGACTATAGCTTGAGGTATTCCAATCCCACATTGGATTCATCATATTCCCCATTCAAATGGTCAGAGTCATGGTGTTTACTCTTTACCTCTTTAGACTTGTTTCAGAGGACAAACAGAACCGAAATCCGAGCATCGTCTCCCTGATAGACGCCGAGCCTTCGGCTCCAGGTGACGAACCTGAGGTCCCGAGATGTCTGGAGAGAAAAAGGGATTCAACATGATTCAACCTCACGAAGGTTATAGCTTGGTTTTGGGGGATTCAATAAGCATCAATGGCATTTGTTTGGGTTTTGTATATATCATTAGTTTGAAGGGAGGACTGCAATGACTACTGGGATGTGTTGATATTGTCCGAGGCCAACGAGAATGATAAGGGGGAGAACCCATCAAAGACATGTAACTTCTATTGGCTTCTGGTCGAAAGAAGGGGATCGTCAAACTGTACCATCAAAAACAAAAATGGAAAGTTAGATACCAAATTGCGGATAGAATCAGATAAACCAAGACAACTATTCCTGCTGTTTGGGCCATTTAATCATCAAGAGTTGGGGACTTTTAGAGGTAAGAGCAACACATGTGTGGGTGTGTTGAATGATTTCCAATTTGGAATCCATAAACATGTTGATCATTGGTGATCCCACCATCAAATTGCTGGAGGACCTACAGCATCTAACTAGTTGGATCAACATGAAATTTGACAGTTGGATCCAAAATGATAGTTGGATCGTTGTTGATCATTGCTTATCCAAATATATGTATCAAAAAACTGACAGTGGCCAACATTGCTATTCCAGGAAGCTGCTTTTGCGCCACCAGCATCACTTCACCCTTCTCGGGTCGCACCTCGTCACTGTGCTGCCGTCAACAAAAGCTTGGGATCTGATGTATCAACAGTTGAGCAATAACAGGTCGAGACAAATATGCCCATGACACACACACACAGTCATATATATACACATATATATATATACACACTGTATATAAAAGTAAATGTATAGTTTACATGTATCGATATGCGTATATATCGCTTCATCGCTAGCAGGTCACCCTGCCAAATAGATCAAAAATATATGTTCAGTCACTGATGTTTTTCTTGGGCACCCAAAGCAGGGAGGTGACCCTCAACCAGAAACGTGAAACTGACAACATTCGCATTTCCGAAGTTCCTCTGCATTGTTCAACGTTGGGCCCACCCCAAAAAGAAAAAACAATTGTTCAAACGCAATGTTCCCAATGGCTCTTAAGTCTTAGATCAACAAGTACATGTTCAATTTCAATCCAATCACTTTACTCATCTTTCTCTGAGTAGTGGTTTCAAACCCAGCCACACTTTTACTTTACTGCAGACTATCTGCCCGCTTTTCGCGATGCAGAAAACACAAGATTGGATGTATGTGAGCCCAAACAACTTCTGACTCAGTTGTGTTCACTCCGGTTTTTGAATGTTTCTATTAAAATCATGCCCCGATTCTGCATTGTTTTCGCAGCTGGCTATTTTCAGGTGAATTATCAGGACGTCCCCATGAAAAAAACGCTATTTTGCCATCAAACCAGGGGATCCCGTCAAACTCAGCTGCAGAACAAATCATTGGGATCTTGGCCCCGGTCACAGTGGGTCTTGCAATGTTTGCCTTTGATAGATACCCTCTGATTATTTAACATAGCCATGGAACATGGTCCATCTATAGATGAATTATGGTGATTTACCTTTGAAAGATGGTGGTTTTCCATGGCTATGTTTTTTTTAGAGGGCAAACCTCTGATATTTTGATCATTAAAAAAAAGACCCTAGATGTTAGCATTTGTCTTTCTTCCCTCCGTCTTACGTGAACAATACAGTAATAATGTAGTTCATCCAAAGTCGTGATAGAGATTATATAAATCATATCTGCGATAGTCATTGATGAGAGTTTATTCTTGCTGCAAGTTTGTATGATACCATGCCAATCATCATATCATTTCTGTGGTTGGTTTAATGTAGGTATAGTGAACCATCAAATACTATCCATACTGAAGGTTTCAATTTGGGCCCCTAGAGCCACATATCAGCCCAAAACGCTGCTTAGATGTGAGAACAAACCAGGTATTCAGCTGTGATATTCAAACATGGGTGGAACCATGCAAAGGAACCCCTGAATAAATGATGATCAACCCATCATATCCATCATCAACATAGAGTAGCCCGCAAAAAAAACAAACAGTTAGAACAATACATCATCACCATATTTCAGTGGGATTTTTCACTTTCTCTCTTTTTTTTGCTGTTAGCGTAAAGCATTGTCAATCTTGGATACCCTACCAAACATTAAATTCTGAGCTGGTGAATGTACATCTTCCCATTGAAATGGCCAAAGATTCAAGGGCGAGTTTCTAAAAGATAGCCATCCAGTCGGTTCCCCTAGAAACATAGAAATACTTGATTTTTGCCGATTACCATCTGGTAAATTAACATAGAGCCTGGCAGATAGGAATTGGAAGATTAGTTTCCTTTAAAAATAGCTATTCTCAGGGTCTATGTTAATATACCAGAGGGTAAAGAATGGTGATTTTCCATAGCTGCAGCCAGGTCACCAGCAGCGCAGGCTTCCGCAGCTCCGCCAGCCGAAGGTCCACCAACTCCGACTGCAGCGCGACAAAGGACGGCAGGGGCGGCGACGGCACGGCGCGGTTCGGCATCAAGGCACCTTGGGGAAGCACGAGACATGGCCATGAAACTATGAGGAACATATATGGGAACATGTGGGAACATGGGGGAACATGGGGAAACTCTGAAAATGGCCATGATCATCAAATCTGGAGTTGCATGGAGTTACCATGGTAGTTAGAATCTATTTTCAGACGAAACCAATGATGTTGAATGTTTATTTTCGTATTCGTGCTCTTGAGATCACTCAAGTGTTGATGAACCTTTAACTAAATAGCAACTGGGACCAATGTGTTTTTGTCTGTCAGGTGAGGCACTTCAGTCATCTTTAGTCCTCATTTTTGAATTGCATTGCACCCCAGTACCAGCTGGGGCCAATTCGGCAAACAAGAACGGCTGGTAGGGCCAGGGAACCAATGAACATCAGCATGGCCAATAGCAGCGGTGGAAACCAAATCCTTGGAGGATTCGATGTCCACCATCTCTGAATCGGCCTTTGGATACCTCGAGGACGATCGAAAAGTAAGCCCTGATTGAGGATGAAGGCAAGGAAATGTGCAACCAACAAACACTTGTTGGTGGTGTAAACCCGTTCCAACATGTGCAACAAAATGTGCAACGAGTAAATAAATAGAATATAGTATATAAAGTCTAGACATTCTAGACATAATGCCAATATATACACAACTATACAAATATACATATACATGTCATGGGTCAAGTGGGATGTGTTATCCCAAGTAACCAGGAAAAACGTGATACCAAAGGCCCTTGGACATTGGGTCAAATGAGATCAAATATATGACCACAATGGTTTAGTGTCACATAGTCCGCCCTATGCTGATGGCACAATGCACCGGCCACTTAACACGGAACAGATCTGAACAGAAATAGACCCGCGGGTGCACACATCGCAATGCTACTCAATAGCCACACCCACTTCAGAGACATGCAATGCTGACTATGCCTCCAGCCCCCTTATCTTTTTTGCCCCATTCTCAACAGCCCGGCTATTGCCAGCTTGCCGTTGGACACCAGGTAGGTCGAAGAGTAGAGGAAGAGCAGTAGCAGAAGCACATTGCCCCCACTGGGCCACAGCACCAGCAGGCAGGGAGAAGTCACATAGAGTGCCCAGAAATAATCCTTTCAGCATCCGCGGGTTGATGTTTTTTTTGGAAAGCCGGGTCTTAGTGGTTTCAAGCCCTCCGTTGCTGAAGCTCAAGATCAACATTCCTGGCTTCCTATTCGACAGTTTCACCAATTGGCATGGCAAGCCAAAAACAGCGCTGTTCTCCGTGTCCAACCTCTTCCACCTGTGTCTGACATCACAACAGTCCTCCAAGAAATTCAACTTGGAGAAGGCGTAGGCTATGAAAGGCAACCTGGGCACGCATGTCATGCCATTTCTGGGTGCAGTACTACCCTCTGGTAAACTAACATAGCTATTCAAAATGGCCATTGATAGTGGATTTGATTTTCCCATTAAAAATTGTGATTTTCCATAGATGTGTTCTTTACCAGAGGGTATACCTTCACTGTTTTGATTCTTGCGGTGCCCAAAGTGGATGCCCCAGCTGCGAAAAATCATCGTCTAACCTCTCTCCGACAGGCCGCGGGAGGCTCGGAAGTCCCACCAAACCAGCCAAGATCAGCACCTTCAAACCAGCGTATGGTGGTGGAATGTACTGGATCTATTCATGATCCAAGATTGGGGCCAGTCAAAATTGAAAAAACATGGGATTTCTTGATGCCACTTACTACTGGAAGAGTGGAACATTTACACTGCCTACAGACTTCGACGGTTGATGCTTAATGCTGTGAACTTTCTACATTGTCAGTTGCAGGTCTGGATTCTTGTGAAATGGTTTCCACTGAAGTGTCTTTACTGAGACTGACATAGACAAAACCTATCCCAAAGGATATGCTTTGCAGAGTTAAACCCCACAATAGACGATCCCGGTAACCAACCATTTGGGGTCATTGAACGTTATCCTGAATGTGAGTATACCGTATGCCCACTAATCGACCCCAAGTGGGGATGGTTTATGATCGGGTTTACTTTACTTCATTAGGTGTGTCAAATGTTTATGCAAACAGGGAGTTGGAAGGTGCTTCGTAAGTTAACTAGTTTACAATGACTTGGCGAACGAGTGGAACTGTGGTAGACATATTCCATGATTAGATGGATATTGCAAACAAGCGTAGAATGAACGGCGCTTCCTGTCTTGTCAGATGGTTTTCAATGTGTTCAGAAGGGCAGCCGTTTGTGCGTCCCAGCATCGGACCCCGGCCTGAAAGAGCAGAAGTGGCTGCAGTGCAAAGGCCTACTCCCAAGGACCATTTCAGCGGAACCCCAAAAGTTCTGGAATGGTTTGGAAGTTATGCAATAGAATGAATTTTTTTCACCATGGCAAACCCCAGTTCTACTGTATTTGTTCTATTCCACATGCGTCAGATGAAACATTTACAATCATTTAGATACATTTAGGGGATCAAATCCTCACTTCCCAACCACCCACTGGGCAAAATCAGCACTTCTAGCCCACTCGATCAACTAATCATATCATCTAGATTATCAAAATCAACTATAATAGATGACAGTGAGATGATTCAATGATAGTTCGACAATAAATATAGATAAATATGATTAAATATGAAAAAATATGGATCATAAGTCTTTAAGTTCATATCATCTAACATCTTCTAACATCAACCCTCAGCGCACCCCCGTCCTGAAGACTTTGAATTAGCAGCAGGCCCAAATAGCCCAAGGGTGCCAGGACCTCTGCTGATTGCAAACGGGAAAATAAACCATTGGCAAAATTGAAGGAACTATCATTCTTCAGATCATAGCCATTTTGGAAATAACACTGGATTCACTGGATGGGAAAACTATATACAAAAGTTGGGAATAGGAAAGTACAGGAATCCACCAATTGGGTGTGTCTGAAAATAGGGTATGCCCCCAATTATAGCCATTCAATAGGGATAATGACAATTAGCCATTGGGTTGAGGGGTACACCATTTTCAGACAAACCCAATTAACCATTGGGCGAATGAAAAAATAAAGCAAACCAAATCGTCTCTCAGCAAGCCCAGGAGACTTGGGATCCAATCACGTAGGGATTCCGCCAGGACGCTTCACCCAGATCTGCGGCCAAAGGGTCTAGAAGCTTGCGGAGGTTGGCCAGCAGCATACCAAGGAGGAAGACGTGTAGATAGCCTGGGAAAACCCGAGGCTGAGATGCGATCGGATGAGACAATTCTACTATTTTGGGATGGACATCCAACAAATCCAAATTGATTGGTAAAACTTTTTTTTTGGGTATTTGTAGGTATGAAAAACAAGGGTTACCCCAATGAGACCAGCTTACGCAGTCAAGATCGAAAGAAGCTTTTGCCTGACTCGTGGTGGAAAAGCTAGGCCAAGTCAAAGCTTGTCATGAAGTCAGGTGAAAAATATTGAGTACGTTAGGAACTATGAAGGCATTAGTTTCTACAAGCAACACTCGCTGCGTTCAGCGCTGGAAACTCTAAAATATCACCAAGAGAATGTCTGTCCACATGCATCAAATCATTTTCAAACTGCACCAAGACCAAAACCAAGGAAAGAAAACGTGGCTCAAACTCAGCATTTCCTTGTTGCATCAGTGTTGCATCTTTGGGGCTTTGGGGGTTCAAACCCTCTGTCATATTCTATCTTATTCCAGCAACGTGCCCTCCGGAAGGGCGTCGCCCCCAGGCAATGCATCTTGAATTTCATTATTCTTCAACATAATTGTTAACGTCAAAAAACATGGATTCCATTGGATTCCCATAGTTTCAGGTCAGCCCATCCAAGATATGCAGCCATCAATAGCAGCCCATGGCAGCCCAGAAGCTGATGGGGTGATGTTCCCATCCACCTCCCAAGTTCAGCGCCAAATCTGTTAGATCGCTATGTGCCCGGTGGTGACCCCAGGCCCAGGCCAGGAGTGGCCACGGCAGCAGCAACAACGACAGCATCAGGCAAATGGTCTGGAGCAAGTTGAGCCGCTTGAAGCTCTGTGCCTGGAAACGTGAATCCAACGGCTTGGGCATAAGCACACACATCTATCTATCTATCTATCTAACTATCTATCTATCTATCTAACTATCTATCTATATGTATATTTATATGCATATATGACTACACATAGAGAGAGGGAAGAGCAACCATGCATTCAGTATCTTTGCAAGAGTTGTTTGAATATGCACATGTGCAGTAATATGTGTATTCAAGTATGTTTATATATATATATATATACATATACATACATACATTATTTAAATATGCATATAGATATTGATGATATTAATATTATATATATATATAACATTAAGTATGTATATATATATATACTGTATATTGATTGATTGATTGATTGTACGTATAAATGCATATTGGATGCACATGGGTGTAGTGGGAAATCATCCTCGCCCCTGGCCTGGCTTATTGCTTTGGCTCATCGTCGGGATGGCAACCTTTGAAGTTCTTTACGAACAAAATATATATAGGAATGGAAGACTCAATACACTTTGTGTGTGCGTGTGTGCTGTATAATATATAATAATCTATATATATATACATAGATAGATAAATGTGTATCAAGCTTGGGGCCTGCATCCAATCATGTGGGATCCAAACACCTCAGCTACAGCCAATGCCAACAATAACAAGTTCATACTATGACATGCAAAACTGCAGCAAAGGACCTGCGAAACAAAATGTTACACGCTCTTGGATTGCAACCCCATGAAGCAACCCAGGAGTGAGTATATGTAGTATATATATATATATATATGGATCACCAGTTCTTAGGGGCTTCATCATGCTTCATCCCTATGATGGCATGACCATCCGGTACTCAAACATGGCTGGCTGGAAAAGCCGAACTAGATTGAGGCATCCAGGTCAACAAAAACACCACACTAAATAGAGGATTTTCAACTAGCTAGCATCAACAAACTATCCACTATGACTATATCCTCGTGTTTGCTGGTTGATTAAACACCATTTGCATCCATTTGCTATGTTTGATGACACCCCTCCGGGCAGTCACTCAGCAAAGCCACAATGAACTTAAAGAGGATCCAGTACAAGGCGAGGCAGCTCAGAAACCAACACTGCGGCTGCCTGCGGCTGAAACTCACTAGCTTCCCCATTGTCACATGGATGTCCTATTCGATCGCTTATGGTATTCCTTTCTCAAAATGCGGAATGTTGTGGTAGCAAATATGTCAAACGAAAACACGAATAAACAAGTCGGTATTATCAAGTTGTAAGCAAATGCTGGATGATCAACTGATCAGCCATGATATATTCAAGTGCGTATAGTATGTAATGCGATATAATGCGAAATGGTTGGTGCTTGGTATGCAACATTTGTCTGATAAGAAAATCAGAAATGGCAGCTGTTTTTTCAGCCAAGAAAAACATCCCAAACCAAAAGACAAATCACAATCCTTGGTTTCTGACGAAAACAGCATGGCTATATCATGCCATATCAATCATAAACCTCATTATGTCACCCGCACAAGCCCTACAAAATACCTGAAGATATGATTCCACGTGCTCTTAAAATGGTTAGCCCCCGAAATGACAGGCCACATCTTCAACAATAAATGTCATTAAGGGAACATTTACAAGACATACGGCTTTATATGGCTTTAACCTCAAATTGTTCAGAGGTTCCTGGGTTTCCTTAAGACTTTCCAACCGCTGGGAAGCAAACAATTGGAATCGCAGCCTAGGGACAACTGATCATCAATACCTGGGAGCCAGCTCTGAACCAGAAAGGCTTGCGCCACCAGAGTCACTGCGTTCAGGTCTGTCCTGGCTGAAGACATCAGGCCCCCGGGACTCCCAGGAGTCCCCGGACATAGCCGTGGAAATTCGCATGAGATCTGGCTGTAGGCTATATGTGATGTTTGCATGTGTGGTTGAGTGATCTTGAGCAGTGATGGATTCAAATTGCACCTAGCCTCTGGGAATCAACATGTGGCCTGAAATCCAAATATAGAAACTGCATGAAACTACATGCAGCTTCCCTGGCTTTCTCTGGCTGACCCCTTGCTTTCCAACTGCATCCAACTACCATATTGTGTACATGTGTTCACTGTAAAAGTAACTCAATCTACTGGTTTTTGGACCGAGATTCCCCTCAAACTTGGCCAAGAGGAAGGAAGTGAACAAACCCAAAGCATACCTGCTGGCTGACTACCAGGTATGGCGCAATGTTAAAACAACGTGGAGATCCTCTCAGAAGCATGGGAGTAGGAAGAGACCAACTTAAAACCCTGTTCATGCTGTTCCTCTTCTCTTCTTGTGCTGTTGATGTTGGTGATGCTTCTTTTTTCCGTTGTCATCTTTGGCAGCAAAGATACAGCGGGTAAAAGAAGAAGGTGCTCGGACAACGCTGCAGGTAGTCCGAGATCGGCTCTTCCTGCGGCCCAGCAGCATCGGCGGAAGACCAGCCAGTAGATGGCTCTGAAGAAGGCATAGTGGTAGACAGGGATGCTGATTGAACTATTCGATCTTGATAATCTTGTTTGCACTGTGCATGTATATGTACATATATAAATACATACATACATACATACATATATATATATATATGTGTACCTCAATCTTTCTACGTAATATATACTCTCCATCGCCATCCTGATATACACAACCAAACCAGGCTTTCCATCCAGGTTGCTACTGCACTGATCATCCAACACGACCACCACGCAAAGGCCGTGTTGGTTGGTTTTCAAACGTTTCCAATGATCAAAGACCTTTCACAAATCTTCCAAGGGAACACAAAATCAAGCGCCCTTCAAAGCTTTGGCCCCCCCAAAACATATTTTCAGTTGGTGATTTGCTCTGGCAATCGATGGTCAGTTTGGATCACCGGTGGCTCCTTCGAGATCTGTAGCTCGGAAGCGAACAACATGAAGCCGCAAACCATGATCCTGGCCCGTCTGCCATGGGAGTCGACATCCACCACCGTTTCATATACCCCGAAAAGGGACAATGAATTTATGCAACTGGAGGCATTCTGGTATAGACACAATATTTGTTTTTCGGTTTTCTTGTGGTTGTAATAGATTCTCAACGATATGAGTCACTACTACCAATCCGAAGTATGGTAAAAACAACTTGTTGGCCTCAGAGTAGTTGAGGGTCACCTATAAGGATCTACAGTACAAGGGACATCACCAGGGGAACACACCAGCACTATCCAGCACTTGGATACACCCTGCAACTGCTGCGGCTGCAAGATCGGATAGAAGTTTGATGTTTTCATGTAAGAATTCCATGGAAGAATTTCATAGAAGTTCCCTAAAGATCTGCAACACAAGATCTGTCTTTCAAGCAGTTTTGGTTTGGAATTCCGGAATTCCTGGGCATGGGTCATGGGAATATCTGAACGCATAGGGTAGCACTCAAGGTCCATAGATCTGGCTGAATCTCTTGTAATTCACCAGCCTGACACCTTCGGTCATCTTTGGAGATGTCATTGCGTTGCAGTGATATGTCGCGATAGAATTTATCCAAATAGAATGGTTCCTCGCCCCACAAATTAAACAAAATATCTCTGTTCCCCGAGGTACCCTATGGAAACTATACCCATGCCCACCCCAACCTCCACAGACCTCCAGCAATACTACACCGATGTTTGCTGTTTCAGTGGCCAATCCTAGATACTCTGCATGTTGAGTATATTCCTCCCTTTAAAACAACAAAGCCATTACATCCGTTAACCTACCGCAACATCTTCTGAAAAAAAGATCCCCATTCCTACCACATCATATTCCAACATTCATATTCATCCGGATAAACTATAATAGTTGATTAGCCTGAGTAGTATATTTTTTGGGACAGTTCCCATCAGTTACCCCTATTCACCATCATTCCAGTGATGTTGCGGTAACGTTGAGTCAAAGTTTATCCAGGTATATCCCCATGATATCCCGATTATAGATTATTATAACGCTATTCTTGTTGCTAAAGTCCCCATGTTATTCTTTTCAAATTCTTCAAATTCCAATGTTTCACTAGACATTCCACCATCGCTTTTTTTTCAGCGAGGCGCAGCCAGGGGATCCAAACTTCTCCCCAGCCATACCAGTCCTGAGGCCACATCCCATGTCCCGTCCAACTGTACAATGACACAGTGCATATTCAATAGATATGCATATATATATATATATACATATTGATGGTACCCCCCCCCCCCCCCCACACACAAAACAAAAAAGACATACTACACGTTCAGTGATTTAACAACCCTTGACTTAAAAGACCTTGTCAAAATGTATGTGATTTTTTGAGGGGCTACGGTACCATATGCATTTAGTTCTTGTTTGATTGACCAGCATTTGTTACTAGAAAACAGCATCCTTGAACAATGCAACAATCAAGTTTGAACCACATCCTGCTGCAACACACTATATATATATATTATATCATATTATATATATAATCATATATACATGTATCAACATGCATACACACACACATATGTGTATATATATAATATACATATACAAATGCAATTGAATACACATAACCCATCAAACCCATCCAGATTAATTCCATGTGATTCCCTTGTGCTTTTCTTCTGTGCCATGTTCAAAACATAGGAAGCCTATGGAAGCCTTGTGTATGGTTCTCGGACCATCCATAAGCATGGCCATCCCCCAACATGGGCCATTTATCAAGTTTGGACCATGGCAAAAAACGGGGAAAAACACACACAACACCCAAGCAGCGTTCAAAAACCATAATGGATTATAGGAACTTCCATATTGGGGAGTACAGTAGGACAACTTGCTGTAATCATCAACAAAGAGGTGCTCTGAACTACTGCTAATGGATTAAAAAAATCAGTTTCTATTCACTTTAGGTATCGGCAATTATTTACTAAAGACATACCACACCACACCTGCTTGTTGACGGAAGTCCCAGGGCGAAACAACGAGTCCCTGCTGGAAGACCTGACTCATCACCACATGGCTCGAAGCGAGAAACCTCAGCGAGGTCATCGGCACCGTGATGTGAATTGATGATTTTGGCGGGAAATTCGCACTGCAATACATGGATTTGAAGCAAAAAGGATAAACTAAACTTTTATCAGCTGAACATGCCAAATATATGAGGTTTTCCGGGAAAATGTCTGGTCAAACGGTCAAACCAAGTCTAGGAATTCTACTACTAAATCCAGCTGCGACTCACCCTCTACAAATAAACACTTTCTGATGTGGGTGTAACTTTGTGTTAAAAAAATGCCACCATTATCACCATTAACATCCTATATGATAACATTGGCAAGTGGGGCCGTTAGAGCTACTAGTAACTCAAATGCATGAACATTTATGGGCAACATTGCCGTGTTCATTTGGGTCAACCAGCTGGACCTCAAAAACAGCAGGATTTGTTCTTCCTCATGAACACTTGCTGTTCTGTTGACTCGAGTCAATAATTTAATCTTGGAAAAAACCAAGTAGTGTTGGTCTTGCATGTTGGAGATATGTATATATATATATATGTTTCTTCTGTGGCTCACGTTTTGTTTAATCACGGCTGGCTGTGTGCCCACCAATTGCTGCTTTAACCCACCATCGCACCAAGAAGCAACGCCAAACCCGTGGCAAATTGATAGCCAGCTTTCGGAATGCTAATCCTCCGCTGGCATGGCAAGACACTCTGCCAATGCGTCATGATCCATTGGAATATGTCCAGGAACATGAAGGGGAAACGGTACATTTTTTTTTTTTTAACGTAATGCACTTATTCAAATACAAACAACACATGGAACCATGCTGCTACATGATCAAAACCTGATCGCGGACACTCAAAACATGGTTTGTAGGCACCCAGCAGCCTAGACTGTGCAGAACAGATTACCTTGTCAGGTTCGATCCCTAAAGGCAACTTCGAGAAAGCAAGTTTTCTATATATAGAACTGTTGAACTGCCACAGTCATGGGAAATGACCCAGAATAACCAAAATAGACCCAATGAATGTTGCTTTGGCTGTCCACATGCTTCAAACATAATCTGTTTGACGGGGTTCGGACGTTCCATCGGTTTCTCAACGACGTGCCAGGAGACGACTTGACGGTTCATTTTGTGATCAACCCCAAGCTGGGTATCAAGTCAACATGTATATAGATCCAATGAGAATCTGAATTCCACGTATATCATCACATATTCAGTTCATCATATATCCAAAAAAAACACAAATGTCGTCATCATCATCATCATCGTCGTCGTCGTCATCATCATAATCATCTTCATATTCATTTATCCTACATAAATCCATCAAATGTCAAACTGCACTCTCTCTATATATATCATATAATATGTATACATATATATAATAAATAGAAATAGTCATGAAATCCAGAATAGATATACAGTCTTTCACCCATTATCACACAATGTTCCATGTAAGGTCATACCATGCATAGAACTTGTGATTGCTATTTGCCATCATAGACAAAGATAAAGTCAATT
>BGPT01002209.1:26610-102314 GCA_003297045.1 Symbiodinium sp. clade C Y103 | reverse complement strand
AATATATAATATATAATATATAATATATAATATATAATATATAATATATAATATATAATATATAACATATAATATATAATATATAATATATAATATATATAATATATAATATATAATATATAATATATAATATATAATATATAATATATATATAATTTCTATATAATATATACCCAACTAGTTGAAGGAGTTGTAATCGTATTTAGAACTGCATGAATTCTCCAGAGACTTTGGAGCAGACTTGCTGCTCCTTACCGGCCCGAGTCTCAGGCCTCTTGCAGTGCCTGGCAAAATGTTGGGAGCCTCATTTTTTCCGATGGCTTTGGTACATGTTGGTACCTGAAAATGTGGGCAAAATGGTACAAGACCCGGCAAAACCTCCAAAAAAGTGATGGTTCAAGAGTTTAAGCCATAATGTTTTTAACATCAAAAGAGTTGAAAGAACTTCGGTATCAAAAGGAACGCCTCGAGTCTCGAGGTCCGAGTCTTTGGTTTACTCAAAGTAGCCAGCAAGTGCCGAGACCAGGCGACGCTATCGCCCCATTTTTTCTGATGCCTTTGGTACATTTTGGTATCTGAACATGTGGGCAAAATGGTATAAGACCTGGAACAAACCACCAAAAGAATGATGATTCAAGATGCTTCAAGATGCTTTAAGAGATTAAGACCTAATGTTTTTAACATCAAAAGAGTTGGAAGAACTTCGGTATCAAAACGAACGCCTCGAGGTCCGAGTCTTGGGTTTACTCAAAGCAGCCCACGACCGCCGAGAACAAGGCCACGTATCAGCTGCGCGGCTATCAGCTTCACAGCGCAACGGCGAGCCTGCATCCAGGTGGATTGCGTCCAGGTGGATTGCGTCCAGGTGGATTGCGTCATTTTGGACGAGATCAACCGTTGAAGACACCTCAGCAGTCAATCCGTGCGAATGAGATTCTCGGGAGAGTGGCAAAGGAGCCAAGAGCGCAAGGGGTCCTGTCTTGGTCGGGGACAAGGGCCCACGGCCCACAAACAAAGTGAACAGGACATATTTGGGTGCAGACCCCATTTTCAGAATACCCATTTGCTTTCTGTACACATCAGAAGATATTGAATAGAGTGTATTCATTATAAAAGTTCAGGATGGGTTTCGAATTATTTGAATCACAGTTATCTTTCAGTGTGCACATACACAGGGAGTGGACCTAGCCATGATGTATTGGCACCTAGCGCAGGACCAGAAACATGTGTTTGGCGCCAGCAAAAAAACAATCGTCGTCAATATCATTATATATAATGTATATGTATATATGCAATATTAAACCGTCACAAGCCATTGGGAAACGATATGAAACGATGTAATTTGTGACCATTCTTTGAATTCTATAAGTCTGTAAGCCACTACAATCATTCCATACACAGAAAACTAAAGTTCTATCAGTCATGGTCAAACAACCATCGAAACTATGGTACATAGTCCACCATAGAAGCATCGCAAAGAACTCAAAATCATCATAAACAAACAAAATCCTTCAACAAAAACATGCCAAATAAAATCACCATATTTATTATCAACAGGTAAATAGTAGAACCATTTTCATCTAAATAAAACCAACAGATCATAAACAAACCATGGCCCCTGTTGCATCGTTCCCAGGCCCTTGGAGTCTTGAAGGCCTCCCTCCAGCAAAGCTTGCGCAGCAACGCCGTAGGCACCACGTGACCCCTGCGGAGTGATCCAAGTGGATCTAAGCGGATTCGAGGAGGGCCCCCAAGATAGATAGCTCAGTTGATTTATTTGCTTAGGTGATTTCATGTGATTTTCATGGTTGTTTACTAAACTACTTTGAGTCTCTATAATATTCTATAATATTCTACGATCACTAGATAAATATTGTACAATTGGACATTGCATAGTTATTTCAACACTATTATTAATTATTGTCTACTATCAAATAGATTGCTAGTCAATTGTGCAAAAGGATTGGTAATGGATCTCAAAAGGATAACAACTGGATGGTTATAGAAATTATAGGTTGATATAGGTTGAGATCCGGATAATGACTGGATAATCGACATAGCTATCATAACCACTGGCTTTGTCTAGTCTAGCAAACATAGGAACACCTCATTCCATCCACTGGATAAGACATACTTTGAGCCATAAAATGCTATAATTGGAAGTCGTGTACCCAATTTTCAGACGTACCAAGTCAATACAGGCTAATGAACAGGTATGGCTATAACAACCGAATGATATTTTTAATATACTATATATAGGTTGATATAATTTAAGGTCATATCGTATACAACTATCTGCGTAGAATCATACAGAATCACCCATATATCATATAGAATATTTATATTATATATACATATACAATCATAAACATAATGTTAGCAAAGCAATCGCATAAACCAGCCATTGTTTGATGCTTGGAACCCCCTGTCTTATCGCAAGTCCTTGGGGAGGATCCTGTTTTTCGAATGCGATTGTGACCTGTTTCTGGACGAGCCGATTGTAACAGTGGATGTCACGAAGAACACCCTATATAAGTATGATTTATGGGGTATATAAACCAACTAAGTATAGTATACTCCAATAACTTGTGAATCATAATTCATAGGGAGTAATCAATATGGTGTATATAAGAATATTCATAATCCTCATACATACCCCCTGGGATAACTATTGAACATTGCCATTTATAGTGGATTTTCCCATTAGAAATGGTGATTATTCATAGCTATGTAAACGTTTACCAGAGGGTAAGTATAGCCAACAAAGTTCAATTTTCACCACTTACTCACTGGTAATAATATTCAAGTACTGGCGCTATCATTGTCATAGCGTAAACCTTTCGGTATTTTTGTGGTTTAGCTGTGGCGACAGTCTGGAGTCTTGCCGTTTGACCCTCTGGAGATTCAAGATAATTATAGAAACCATGGTCCATTTATAGATGTTAAACATGATCATTTACGTATGAACATATTTTTTTTGATAGCTACAATAAAATGCCAGAGGATATATGAAACAACTTAAAACCATTCAGGACTACCAAAACCATGTTTGCATATCAACTCTCCATATATTGTGTGGCTTGAACCACCATGCTTGATGCTTATCCCCCATGAACAAAATGGGAGGAAACATGCGAAACCACTTCGCTTCCACCACCTCATGCGGGGGGTGAAAGGGAGTCTGGCTTGGGGCTCCAATGCTTCAGAACGGGTGCGCATCCGTGGTTTAGGCTCGAGCTGCAACAATGCCAAAAAAGAACGCATGTTACTTGCAGCGGCAAAAAAAATAGGGCTGGACCTGGACCTCCGCCGGCGCCGGGTGCAAAGGCAAAGAGCGCACTGCGCGCTCCGGCTCTGGAGGGCTTGGCTCCAGGCTCGGGCGGCTTGCCAGCTCCAGCCGGCTTGCCAGCTCCCGGCGGCTTGCCGGAAGTGCTGTTTTCACAAGCCGCCCCGCTTGGATATGCATCGTATTGAGCTCACTGCGGATGCGTGCTCAAATCATCTTGAATTGACTAGACAGATCTGGCTGTAGAAGAGCAACATCACCAACGACGTCACAATATATAGGCCAGGATTGGGGGAATCCTCCCCACAATGGAAACAGCCAAAAATCATCCGGGTGAAGTGAATGATGAAGTTCAACTAAATGTGTTATGGATATTATGCTCAGAAACTAAAAAAAACTACCCGGTGTAGTCTAAGATTTTCTCGGGCAAGACCTACGAACATCACCCAGCGCCGCAATGCCAGGCGTGAACTCTGTGGTGGATGCCTGCCTCAAGGGCGTCGGGCATAGCACCTGGAGTAAGGCCAATGCAGGGAGGAATGGGATCAGCGGATGAAGTATCATAATTATTGACAATTATTGATGAATATTCTGATAAGCAATACCAATGAAAATTATCAAAATGGTGGATCTTCCACATCTGTGTTAGTTTACACGAAGGTAAAATATTCCCTACAGAGCAATTTTGATGGGGAAACGGAAATTCATGACCCCCTTGAAAAACTGACAGTTTTGCGAATTGGAAAATCTCCATGTTTCAATAGGTAAATCAGCGAACTAAATGGTCCATGGCTTCCAGTTCGCAAACTTCTAGTTTACTGGAGGTATACCAATTAGAATTATCAACTATACCAGAATTAAGAGTTAGAATACCTGCTTGCAGATTCATACCATATATTTCAAACTTGAAATTGTCAACTAATTTATACCCTCTGGTGTACCCACAAACATGGGGATTTATGCAGATTTTTTTGTACTTGGTTCAAACTTATTAGAGACAAAAAGCCTGAAGGTATCTACTCTCTGGTGATTTGTTATCTAGCTATGGAAGCCATGACCTGTTTACTTTGATGATTTACCTACCAGTATCAACAGTGGTGATTTTCCATAGCTATGTTAGATTACCGTGAAATTATCAGAGGATAACCAAAGCAAACAAAACATTGGAACAACAGAACCCAATCATAAACCATCCCAGTAACCAACTACTGTATTTGCGTTTCATTTTTATACAACATGACAAATAGGTTTATGCCCAATGCTAAATCCCAGTTTGGGGACGGTGCATGATAATTCTTATGTTCCCATAGTTTTCCAGATCCCACAAAATCATCCCACAATGCCTCATCTCATATTTTATTGGTTGGACGCGATTCATATATGTTTCAAGAGTTTTCAAATTTGCTATGGACTCTGATTTTGATCTGTGCCAGAAGCACAAAAAGTCGCAATGGTTTTGGGTGACCGCTGTCAGTGCCTGGACCTTGCAGAGGTCAGCGGAGAGGCGGTTGATTGTAGGCTGATCACTCTGAAGAACAGCATCACAGACGTGGCATGATGTGGCGCCGACCCAGAGGCATACTCTTGAAAAAACCACGTGGGATGGATGGGCGCATAAGAAATCCATCCCATAGAACTTGGCACATATCAAGTTGGTTCTCCCATTGTCACCATTATCAACATCTTACTTGTGCTTAGTAGGGAATGGGGTTTCATGCCCTATAATAACCATTTTCATAATCATCCCAGCAACCCCCATTCCCTACTAAGCACAAGTAAGACATGAATTCCATTCATCACCATTTCTACTGGTTTCTCAAGCTCAATAGTTGGAACTGTCCATATAAAGTTGGTCGCATCTCCAATTCTATCCCATTCTCTCCCCTATTTTGCTGGGTTAAAGCATGTGAAATCCCAATGTCCATGTATTGTTCCATGATCCTATTTCAAGAAATTGAAAAACTATAGTTATATATAATATATATATACTATATATATATATAATGTGTACCCCATTATATGACATGAATCCGCCCTTTCTATTGGTCAGATCCACCCATTCTTACCATAAATCCACCTGTCGTCCAGGCTCTGTGGATGGCCAGCAACGCAGGAGCGCCGAGTCCCAAGCGGCCTGGGTAAATGGATTTAGTAATGGCCAAAAAGATAAGGCATATGGCCATTAAATCTTATACATGGTAACTATATGTAACTATATTTGAAGAATGGCCATAAGTTGTACTTTCAATTGGTAACTATATATATATATATTATATGCAACTATGTTACTATGTCTTGGTATGTGGATTGATGAGTGAATTGTTGTTTTATTTATCGCATGTAGATATATCGAAATATAGTTTAAGGGGGTCATAAAGCAACATCACTGCGGGGCATCAAGTTGTAGTTTACTTGCCGAGGTTGAATCTTTTGCCATGTGATTGTATCTTGAAATGGGAGGACCCAAATTTCTGGCTTTGGGAAATGGGGCATGATGAACAAGGCCATGAGAACAAGGGGTCAGTTGGCTGGTGAAACACGGGAAAAACTATACAGGAAACTCAGGAAATGGTGGTTTTGAATTCCAAAATCCAGGGCTAGCCTCCAAGTTTTTCTTTCAATCATCTCTGCCAAGAGGAAACTTCTGCTAAATAGTCTGAGTAGGCGTGTTTTTGGAAACATCGTGAAGTAATTACTACTGCAAAGTGGGCCGAAAGCGAAATGTTTGTTGGTTTAGTTTCACCATGTTTCACCAATTTAACTGAAATGATCAATCTCTGCCGTAAATCCAAGACTTATTGCAGTGAATTTTTTCATCCAGCAGCGACCATTCTCAACTGAGGCCCCCACATTATGTAACATTGTACCTGGTGAACCAAAGCATGCGCGGGGATACCTTGATAGGTAGTTTAACTTAGTTTAACATCTTGACTCTTAAGAGTCTTTTGCCTTTCATGAGATTACGCACTCGCCACCTAAACAACATTATATCGTTTGCTATCTAAGATTCTTGGAAGTGCAGTTCCAGCTAGTAGTGGATAGATTTCACCACAGTTTGTAGGGGCCCCATGGTTCCCAACCATTCCCAACCTATGGGGCTGATAATCACCATGGTCATAGCAATTTTTGTTCGCCTCAGTCCTGCCCCCCAAGGTGACTTACTTGGTGATTCACCCAACTCAAAATGCCAGATAGAATATCAGATAAAATGTCGGAATATATGTCAGAATTTATGTCAGATATGCAGTTGGTGGGGATTACTCGCAGAAAGTAATAATGCCAGAAATCAAGGTATATGCCATACCTAGATCCTGACATGCAGGGTACTCGAGTTTAGCCATGGATTTTCCTAGCTCTATTTTTGAATGGCATAATATGGAATATTCATATATTATATGTCTATTATATATTTCTATCGTTTAGGGAACTCCTGTATCCCAACTGATTGGGCACTTCATCACCACGCAGGCGGTGATTACGCTACGCGAGTACCTTGGCTAAACCCTGTTGCACCCCTGTGATACTGTTGTGATCTTTCCAGATATCTATTGATCTAATACTTGGGGAGAAGCTAGTTGGATCCATAGAGGTGACATGTGTCTCTTTTTTTTGCTTTGAGGTGCTATTGGAAGAGCTGTTTATCAGGTGACCAATGTGGATGGGTGCTAATCCCAAGCATTTTTGCATGACCCAAGGAGAACCCCGCGACGCGGCACTTGTTGATCCATCGAAAGTTATTTCACCCAGCAAGGCGATACAGAATCCAAAAACGCATGGATAACACAAGACTTTTGCAGTGAACATCTACAGGAAACCATAGTTTTCCCCATCAAATATAGGTTTTCCAGTTAAATTTCCCCTAGACTTAGACCAATTCAATCAAGGTAATTCAACCGGGTCCATCCCTAACGCAGTTTCAGGCAAACAGAGGTTATGTATATATATATATATATATGAGGTCCTAATTTGATGCAAGCCCTCTTTGCCTCAATATCACAAACTCCATGAAACATGACAGGGTTGCAAGATCCACAGTTAGATAATCTTCCATTGGAAACGACATTGTCCATTGAAATTTATATCTGCGCTTTACCAAGTTCATAATGCTTTCACCCAGCTCTTTGGATCATCATCCACCAGGTCCAATCATCCACCGTTTTTTACAAAACCAATCGGAGTCAACAGAACTCCAGTTTTCGATTTCAGAGCACATGTTCATCCCATGTTTATCCATTTTGATATATGTTGATCATTTTTGTTTATCAAATGAATCATCTGAAATCGATTCTACAGGGGTGGGCCCCTCTGGTTATGGTTGTTGATTCAGATCCACCCTATTGCTGTAAGACACTAACTCTTGCTTATTTCATGTGCGTATTTTCATGTTATTTGGTTGCTTCAGTGCCGTAAATCCCAGTGAAATTGGAGGGATGTTTGCCAACTTAGCCAAGTTGATCTATCAACCCCGAGTATAGTTAGAATCGCTATAAACCCTGCTTAGCCTAGTTATGCCGATCCCAACTTAGCTATGTCAATAGCGACTTTTTTCCACGGAGGCCTTGGCAGTAGTGGCATGCAAAGAAGGGTCGCAGTGGCAACTGGTGAGGGCCTGAGGTAGTGGGCATGGGAAAAACTGCGAGAAGAACGAGTTATAACAGGAGTTCCCACGATGCTCATGGTCACTCACAAGATAACCAAGACTTAAGCCTAGTATAGCCTAGTTATTTACTGATGCTTTTCCTAGTTAGCCATAGTTAGCCAACATCATGCATCAGAATAAAACCACTGATATTTATAGATATATAATTTTGGTGGGTTTTTAAATTAACCGCCTCATAGGTGGCGAAGCAAAGTGCTGAAACCAGTGGTAAAACCACAACAGCCATAGATAACAGCCATAGATAGAAAAGTTGGAATCCTGGACAGTTTGGGCAGATCATCATCGAACTAACATAGTCGGATACACTGCAGTTGGGCAAACATAAGTTTGGATGGGCAAATCATGGCAAATCATATTGGGAAAATCCAACTTTTCAGATTTGGCAATTTTTCCAGACTTCAACACTTGAAGTCAAACCATGGGTCAAGGTCGAGCCCAACGATTTCCAAGATTTGTCCATCCCAACGGTATCCGGGCGATGAGTCTCGGTGGTGCCTACGGGGGAGCCCTCATGTTTGTTGGTTTAGTCTAACGCCATGATGTAGTTCAATATGGTAACAATATGAACAATGGGTTTTGATCCATCCCCATGAACTACATCATGGTGTGAGACTAAACCAACAAACACGAGGGCTCCCCAGTAGGCACCACCGAGAATCATCGCCCGGTTGGGATTTCGTTGAATGATCATCAATTAACATCAGCTATTTTAGGGCACTTAGGGTGCCAGGATTTTGACTCATCTACTATAAACCATCAAATTCACCTGCAAGTAGCTGTGGAAGGAACTTCGCCAATGAGTCGTCTGGCTCTCGACAACTGGAAACTGATGAGGCAATGACGCTTCTCGAACAAGGAGACCGTGGACAAAATTGAGGGCCTTGCGGTGGGTTTGGTCGTGTTAAGTCGGTGATTGGGTGATTTGGTTGAGTCTCAAACTCGGGATGATAGTGACATGCCAACATGGCTTTGTTGCAGGTGAGCGAATTATGATCATCCAGATAAACTGGGGGAAACATATACATGCCGTTACATACACAGCGTTGTCATGAATGTTCTCCAACTGAGGATCCCTGATAGTCAAGAAATCAAGAAGGATTATTTTAGAGTGTGTTTTTCGTTGTTGGATATAATATCACAATGTCTTTGGTGGTTCCAATATGTTTCACTTTTCTACCCAGTGACTTTGATTTGTTTTTCCCAGATTTAGGTCATGGTCCCAGATTATCCCAGATTTAGGTCATGGTATTTTCTACTTGGATGTGCGTCCCAGATAGTACATGTCTTACATCCTATAAAATGTATTATAATATATTGTAATATATTTACGTACATATAATATATTATAATATCATATAATTGGGGTATAGTTGTTTTTTCATTACCCAGAGTAACTGGGTTTTTCATTACCCAGAGTAACTGGGATGCACCCCCAAGGAAGCAGCTAAATGTTTGATTTGTTGCAGGGTATTTACAAGGTCGGAACTCCCAGTTCTGATTGTTGGTTTATGTTATCCCACGTGGCTAGATCCATATCTCCACCATAAATAGAGAGTACCCAATTTGCCCAATTATAAACTTATCTATCACGAATCTATGTTGAATAATAAATTCATATCCTACTGATACATCGACTACAAATCATAAAGTCACGTAAGATCAAACATTCCCACGTTCTCTGCTGGTAACTCCCCAACAAACGTTTTCGAACTAGGTGGCACCAGATTCTATGGCCTGATCCTGGCCTTCATCACCAGGAGGAAGTGTGAACCTTATGGCTTTTGGCGCGGCCATTAGCAGCTGTCCGTGGCAGCAGGCGCAGTTGGTATACCTGAGAACGAAGGGATGAAAGCCGTTCAATCAGCGGTTGTTAATGGCGATTTTCCCATTCAGACCTTCATTTCTAGGGGTAACAGTGGTTAAGAATGGCTGATAGAGGTGAGGAATCGGGGTATAACCAACAGTAATGGATGAAGAATGGAGAAGTGGATGAATGTCGGAAACCCTGGCTGCCATAAACTTACCATGACTGTGGATGGTAAGCATAGCACCCACAAAAATGGTGATGGAATAGGGATGGTTTATGGCACTAGGTTTACCGCATTCGTAGGATTACTATAGTCATCATGGGGATACAATGGGGTTGTAATATGTTGTACTTAGGAATGGGGACATATGAGGATGAATCATTAAGCTGAGAAGATTTTGTTGCAACCCGACTGCGACATCACTGGAATGATGGTTTTCAAGGAGAATCATCCCCCTTGGGACCTTCTTTCGGGTTGGTGAATGGTTCGAATTTATCCAGAGCGGTGGATTTCAGCATCATTGATTCAACCGGGAGATAGCCAAAAACAAAGCGGAGATATGAATCCTAGTTGGTGAGTTGGGCAGCTCAATGATGGCTATGTTTGAAATATATGGATGAATGTCATGCTGTAAGTCTCAGCTGTGCCCATTTCATAGTCCTGGAGAATTCAATAAGCTGGAATTGAACAGGGCCAGAAGATGTTGCCAGAATGGTCTACATTGGGATCTTTACTTCTCCGGTTTCTGTGGGTGATTTGGTACAAATCCATGGCCACATATGTAATCTTCAGCAGGTGTTCACGATTTTGTGGCATGTTTTTCAACCTATTGAAACATCATTAAAACATGGGTGAGCCCCAAGGACTGCATTCTCATTCTGGTTAGGGCGTGATCTCAAAATAGTCCAATACTTTTTGATACGGAATCAGTTTTTGTTGGAGGGATTGGGAGGTAAGTGAGCAAGCGAACATCACTGATATGTCACCACTTTGCTGAAGCACCACTTTGATGTATCATTGAGAATGGCCCATGTGTAAATCATTTACCTTTTGATTATATAAATTATCTAAACATATTGATTTTCCATGGTTATTTAAATCACCAGAGGGTCTTTGATGATGGCAAACACCATAGTTTCAATCCAGTGATGTTCCGTCGTTTGCAGGCTTTCGGCCTTTTGCAGACAATGGAGGCGGCAGCGGTACCAGTGAAATAATTTTTTTTTGGATCCTACCTGAGGGTGCAAACATCCCCTTAGTAAGTGAGTAAGTGGCTATATGGCCAAGATTATTGGGATTGTATATGATTATATCATAGTTATGTCAAGTTATGTCATAGTTACATCAAGTTGTATATATATATATATGTATTTATTTATATATATATATAATTTGTAATTATATAACTGTTATATTGGATATATCTCCAAAATTATTGGGGTTTTACAACACCATAGTCATACCAATAAGCCCAACTGGACGCCCCAGTCGCAGCGGACTACCAAAGCCTGAAATATGGGAGCATGGGATCCTAATTAAAGTCTGAAATTCAGGGATATGGCCAAGAAATTAAGGCTCAAAATTAAGCTATCCCTATCATAAGCCTATAGGCTATCTCTATGTATGTTATATATGGAAGCTATCCCTATCATATATGGTAAAACAATCCTACTAGATGATATATCAATTCCTAAAACAAAATAAGCTATCCCTATCATATATGGTAGCTACCTCCAATAAATCGCTTCCCGATATATGGCCACCATTTGAGGAACAGCATGTTGCTATCTTGTTGGCGTATGTTGGCGTTGTTCCAAAAGGAACACAAAAATAACAACCTGTGATTGGGCTGGGGTAATTGCCATTGCGATGGATTTGTGGAAATGGGGCTGTTTACCAACAGGAGATAGAACAATTACAGCAACCCCCAAAAAGATGCCGAAACGTGTGAAGAACCAGGATGGTAGTTTGATGATGTTTTCCGAATTCCAGGTTTCCAATACATCAGCAGCCCTCGGCATCATTCAACTCAGTGCGGTCCGCCCGTCGCATGCCAAAAATGATGGTTGATATTGGATGATATTTGGAACTACCCTTCAGTAATCAAACATGGCTAGCTCCAAATTTCCTATAAATGGATATTTTTATGGGAACATCGGAACATCATACATATTTGAATGAGAAATTCGAAATGTTGATTGTTGGGTTGATTACCAGAGGGTATCAATGTTCCAGAAGTGGTTCAAGGAAAATGTGTACAAGAACCATCAACAAAAACCTTTTGTTTGGGTGCAAAATTACCTTGGTTTCGTGGTGCTTTTCCTTAAGCCAATCTATAGAGGGCCTGAAAGAAATCCCTGTACCTTCTGGTGATCAAAGATTGCTGGCTGGAAAATCGAGAATCTAGAAGATCATCAATTTGGATCGTTTGTGATATAGTTGTAATGGATTTTCTGGTCAGCTAGCCTAGATTGGACAGTACGCCTGGTACACTTCGTACACCTCATTCATGCATACCATCTCGGCAAAATCACTATTTTTGCTCGTCAAGTCCAGATTTTGTTTTTGGTCCGCAGTTCTGAAATCTATTGTTTGATTAATGTTGGCTTAAACACAGGACACTTAAAACTGTTTCAGGTTCTCCAAAATCGTCCATACCCTGGGACCTGGGGTGCTCAGCCAATTACCAGCAGCTACCATCAAGGGGATGGTTCATAGCACCCATTTATGATGATGTTTGGGATGCTTTTATGGCATTGGTAAACCCACAATTGGTAAGCCCTTTGAAAAGGTGATGTGTCCCTTTTCAGGTGATGTTACTCCAGCCGAACTACATCATTCTCTCGGCAGCAATTGGTGCGCCGACGTCTCTGTTTGAACGCCAGTGTGGCAAGCTACATCCAGTGGTGCCATGATGGTTAACCATCAGAAAAGGGGGAAACTGTTGATTAAACTACCCAAACTGGGGAGTGGTAGTTGATTCATTTCATCAATGATAGGTAAGTTTCTGTGACTATATAAAACCTATGATTTGTGGCAAATATCTCCAGTTGAACAGGTTTACGAACTATAAATCAACCTATAGCTGGGGGCTTACTGTGTAGTCATTTATTGTTTGTCATAAATCGGACTGAAGTAACCAGCCAAGAAAATACTTCCCGAGTAGTACAAGCTGTGAGAGTTACAGGAGTTATATATTTCATCCCATGAATTAACTGTTAAGGGCTATAAATGTTGGTAATACCATGTTGAGACATAAGTACGACCTCTATGTGTGTTTACACTGACCAAGCGTTCCTAACCAACGATTTTGTTTCTATTTTTTGGCTTTGGTCAGCCGACTTCAAACGGCGGACTGAACATTCGTAACAGATGTTCAACTATTTGGGGTTATCCACCATTTTGATACACACCCAACTTGGAGATAGGTGGTTGATTGTATGCCCAACGAATTTCTTAAAGCGTTGGTTCAAGCGTTTTTTGGAGCCGGTTGCTTCCTAGCTCAGAAGTGTCGAGGGCTCATGAAACATCGGAAAGCTAAAAACGAGCATTTCGTACGAGGCCTCCATCAATTTGGATCTGGGTATATCGGTCTGCAATGTCCGACAGGATCCCGGACGAGCGTGAGATTCCTCGGGCACCAGATGCCCATGCTATGATGGACCATCCACCGCCAACAGCTGTGACATCTGCTGTGGAAGGAGATGCAGTGACAATTGTAGGAGCTGCGCCGGCTCCAGTTGAGATGGGAATGGATTACGGTCCTGAGCCTTTGTCTTCACAAATTCCAATGGCACGGAACAATCCGAGCGTGAAGCCCGCCCATCTGCAACCGCCGACGAGCACGAGCCGCACCTTTTTCGCCGAAGACTCATCTCCTTCAGGTGCAGGTCTATGAAACCATTGTTCTTGGCTTCGTACAATGTGCGGCCTTGTGAGTTCTCAGTTTCTCAGTTGGTTTATTTCACAATTAATTCATACTCCCATCGTTCGTATCAAACACCCCCCAGAGTCGCCATTCTTGAAACGGGGATAAAACATACATATTTGAAACCACACATTCGGGGTTTTTAAAATGAAGGGGGCAAGGGATTACATGAACTGTTGGCTTCATTGTAGATACTCGTTGGTAGTCCAAGAATTGGCAGAAAATAAGTATCAAAAGAAGGTAAGACATACCCTCTGGTAAACTAACATATTTATTGAACATGGCCATAGAAATAGTGGATTTTCCCATTAAAAAATTGTGATTTCCCATAGTTATGTGGCTGTTTACCAGAGGGTAAATGGATCTGAATGGGCCATGGCTTCCATAGAAAGCTGTGAAAATACCAGGGTGTACCTGTTGGATTTCTTGTAGATCAAATGGCTCTAGAAGTCAACTTACCTATCTTGATGGCCCCAGATATGTAGATCTTGTGTGTGTCCAAGTGCGATCTCAATTGTGTACTAGTTCAACCTCGGTGCTGAAGATTGGTTGATTATGGTTGATGATTTTTCTTCCAGAAATCGGAAAATAGCCTTCAACCAATCAAACAACACATTTTTTTTGCATTGTATCCGAGAATGATATTTTTTTGCCATGAGATGGTGGTGAATTTGGGAGAGCTCATCCCGTTCTTTCACCAACAAATTAGCAATGGGTGTTTTTTTCCTGGCCACTTCAACTGCTTTGGCGAAGTGAAAAAGCAGTTTGTGAACAGCTCAGTCGCAAATTTGGGTACAAGACCAATCAAAGGTTGGTGACAACTGGTAGTAGAGCTAGAGGAAATTGCATGCTGGCCAAACATGGGAGAGACAAAGCAGACATAGACATAATGGCTGTGGAAATTAGGGATGTGAGCAAACCAGCAACCCAGACATGATGATTGACAGGCGATTCGATTTGACGAGAAATTGATAGCACATGTCAGGGGTTTTGCCACCCCATTCCTGACGGCGTCCTTGGGGAATACATTCCACCGTCGCTTTGTTTGAGGGGAATTTCAATCTCTTGGGAGGAATTATATTGCTTTAAGTGGTCAATTGCCATATCAGTCAACCCAGTCAACCCAGTCATTTATGGAATATACATGAATTTACCCCAGTAGTACGAGTACATGGGCCATATGGGTTTCGAACTACTTACGATTCCTGGGATGCTTTTGGTCCTTCCCCACGGGATAATACCCCCTTGGTACCACATGGACAGCCAGGCTGCTGTGCTTCCGCTGCTGCATGGCTGGCAGCGTGGGGTCACCTAGCCGGAGGAAAGCTTACATGAAGAAGTGGGAAAGTGGGGAAGTTACCCTCTGGAAATTTAAAATAGCTATTCAAAATGGTCATTTATAGTGGATCTTCCCATTCAAAGATGGTGAATTTCCATAGCAAACTGTTAGTTTACCAGAGGGTACTCGTTTGATCATCATCCCACTTGGCAAGTGCTTAATACCCCTGGTTAGTAAGCCCCCAATTTGCGGGTGATCCCATTGATGAATGGCTAACCCAACCCCAGTTACTAACCACTTACTAAGTGAGATGATCCTCCAAGTATGGGATATATGGATATGATATGACTCTATTCTTGGCCGTTCCCAGCCATCCCCTTCGACTTTTTAAAGCCTTTCGGGGACAATGATAATTTATCTGGAAACACTACAGTAGAAAACCAACTTCGCAGGGGGGATCTGGCAACTAAACAGTAGAGTAACCATGATATATAACTAGCATCTGTAAACGGGATATAAATGTGGTTACCAACCACTTCCTAACTACCATGATCCTCCGAGTTTGGGGGGTGCTGGGGTGAACAAAGTCTATACCTTAACTATAGTAATTTCAGCCCCAGAAGTTGTGATTTGGCATCCCTAGAACTATGGTGAAATCTATCCAGTTATAACTGGAACTGCACCCTAAAGTAGCCAAAAAAGCATCAGGCATGGACAATCTGCCCAACTCGGATTTGACCGACAAAAAGGCTGGTTTAACCACGCTAAACCATGGAATATGACGATCTGTTTGTCCAGAAACGGGATAAGTTCATCAAGATTGGGATATAAGATCAACCACAACGGAAATATGTAGTTTGGATAGAATATGATGAGCTATCAAATAGGAACTAATATGAGCTGGCTTTGGTCAAAGGATCGGCATGAAGGTGGCCCTACACTTATGAGTTGGTCTACAATTCCTCCATTCTCTATAGACTCTAGATATATCATGATATGTCATAATATATCTCTATATATCTCTAACATTCTCTAACTATGTAAATCATGAATATACTGTAAATCAGTATGATTAGGATTCGGGAAAAATCATCCCTGTAGCTGACCGTATGATATTAGCTATTTTCAGGTTCATGAACTACTATAATTTACATATATAAATACCTAGATATGTCATGAAATATCTACCTTATATAGTCATTCACCGATCAGCACCGGCAAATGTTTACAAAACGCGAGTTTGTGCCCGGAGGCTCACCTCATCTAAAAAAAATATCTCAAAATTTGAGGCAAATGTAGAGAACTATATTTCATAACATGGAGTATATGTCTATACGTATACCATACTTAAACCACCGTGTGCAGCAACATCTCATGATAAAAACCCTCTAGTTATTTTACTGGTGATTTTACTGGGAAAATCATCTATAAATGGGCCATTTTCAATGGCTAAGTTAAACCACCAGAGGGTACTGGATCCGCCTGGATCGACCGTCTCAGGGTGGAGTTGTTGAAGGAGATCCGGTCCTTGCGACTTGAGGGGGAACCTCGGTGTCGAATTGGGCGTTGATGGAGGTGAAAACCAACAACCATAGGGATTTACCGGTATAGAGGTTTTATAGGGATCAAAAAACGAATCCGAGCCATTGATTAGTTAGTCCTTTTTTTTCGATCCTACTCAACCCCCCCATTGCATGGTCCCAAATATGTTTTTTTTGGCCCATAAACCATGGTTTTTGATGTTTTTTGGGCGTGTTGAATAATTATAGGGGAAGGGATTAGCGGATTTACCACATGACAGACCCATATTTCAAGGTGAATCTCCCATTTTCCATCAATATTCCATGAATATCCTATTCCTGTTGGATTTACATGCCAAATCATCCAAAATCAGTCGATTTTATAGGAGTGAAACCTGTGGTTTGGGGGAATCCCCCCATTTTAAGAAGCCATCACATGGGGGAAATCCCGAAGAGCTGGATGGTTTAGAATGGAAAATCCATCTATAAATGGATGATTTGAAGCTAGCCCCACATTGGGGAAGGGATTTTCTCCCTTCATCTTGGGCTCCAGGTTGGCGCCCTGGGTGCTGCTGTGCATGCCTGTGAAAGGTGTGCCGAGGGATGGAAAGGGTGAACTAAGAAAAAGATGTGGAAAACATGGGAAAACCCATCATTTCCCGAGGAAAATGATCTACACATGGTCAAAAAGATGTGGAAAATCCAGTTTCCACGATCGACAAACGGTCAAAAGGAATGGTTTCCCTGGGAAAATGATCTAGAAATCGTGGGTTTTCCACATCCATATTAGTCTATATTTAACAGGAACAAAAAGACAAACATGGGGCTGTAATCAACATAAATAACTAACATCTGGATACAAGAGGGATAATGGGGATACAATCAGCCGTGTGATATGGTTGGGACTGGTTCAGATTGGTTGGGTAAAATCCATCAACCATCTTCAATTGGGCGTATGAAATAACAAAAACCAGGGATTTGACTTGGAAAAAATGGGGATACAATGGGATATCATGGGATGCAAATAGTGGGATATAGATCGATAATGGGATATACATAATCAACTTGATCTGATATGGGTGTGTTTGCAATTGGGGACTTACTGTAGCCAGGGAAAATGATGGCACATCGGGATACATCGGGATTAAAAAACACCCGAATGGATGGGGTACCCAAGCGTAAACTCAAAACAAGGTGTGGGAAACCCATGGTTTCCCCTGGAAAATAGTCTACAAATGGTTGATTTTCCACATCTATGTTAGTTTACCCTGGTGGTTTTATTTTGGGCCTTATCGTACCTGATATAGACAATTGTGGGAATCCTGTTCTCAACTGACCAGTACAACGGGACCACGTGTGGGGTTTTGAAACTCGGCTGAGCTGGTAGATGCTGTTGTGAGACATGTGTGTTGCATTGTTTTTCAGAGAGTTGACAGGGAACAAGTTCGCGATGAGAAAACTTGCTTTGGGTCGTCAAGTTGAGTTTGTGGCATCCTTTTTGGCGACAGCGATGTTGCAAACTGATTTGCAGGGCAATTACCCTCTGGTAAACTAACATAGCTATTGAAAATTGCCATCTATAGTGGATTTTCCCATTAAAAATGGTGATTTTCTCTAGTTATGTTAGTTTACCAGAGGGTATTTGAAGACGATGCAGATTCAGACCCTTCTTCAGCCCACTCCGTTTCGGAGGGGTTGGGCCGCTCGGCTGTGCTGGTGGTAAGCTGTCTATCGCAGCACGTGCACAAGACCACTGCACACCGAGATCCATGAGTGGCCATCAAAGCATTACAAGGTGGTGCCCCCCCAGTTATTTTTGTTGGTTTATAAGCCCCATGAACTGTTGATACCGTACCTACAATAAACATCAAAAAAGGCCCAGGTACTGTAGTTGGAGTTAAAAGCCAGCCTGGCTAACTGGGGCACCAGCTTGAAGGATCAAAAACAAAAAGGGGATGCAGCAGTCCGGTCATCATGTGGTGAAATCCAGAGGTGAACACCTCTCATATACCGTTACATCCCCATAGTGTTCATTCTGCGTCGGTGTGTATCCAATTATATATATATATATGTTAATTATATCCCCATAAGACTGGTTTGTTTAGTCTATCCCCCATACCCCTGTCTGTGAATCATCCCTTCAGCAACACTCTTTGTGCGTTTGGTAAGCAGAAATAGCCTGACATAGATGTCAAGTACCCTCTGGTAAACTAACATAGCTATTGAAAATTGCCATTTATATTTATATTGGATTTTCCCATTAAGAAATGTGATTTTCCATAGTTATGTTAGTTTACCAGAGGGTATGTCAAGGTCTCATGTAAATTCCCATTCATCTGCAGGTTTGATCCACGCCCTTTTACGTTTTCATGCAACCAGGTTCCCCTTTGTATCTGGGGGTGTCCAGGGGGCCTGTATCGTAAACACGGTCAGGGCCAGTGCGTGGCCTGTAGCGTGGGGCACCCCAAGGGCTGGGTAACTACTAGGCAGGTTGCTTCATCTTACTGGGCATACTATACCTGAGATTGCCCAAATACCCTGGGGCGCTTGTATGATATCTTTGTTTAGCTCGGTTAAAAAAGGGTTTTTCTTTTTCACTCCAGCTAGAAAAAATGTTGGGTTTATGGCGATTACAACTATAGTCGTTGGATGGGTAGATCCTCCAACATGACTAGGGGGCAACAATTTGTACTGCATGGTTTCTGCAACTTTGTCACTCCTCCTGATAATCATGAGCTTAGGAAAGCATTGGCAACACACTCTGTGCTTTGTTGTGTTTGTCTGATGCCACCGAAGACTTCTGAAGAATCTGTCAAATCTGACTCAAAAAGGGGAAACAAACAAACTTAACTATAGATACAGGATCCCCCTCTAGACATCCCTCAACAAGTGTATCAACCTGGGTGCGTTTTTTGGGGCCATTTTATAAGGATCACTGTTGATTGGCTTCCACATGTGCTGAGGAAAACCCATGCAATGCCCGTGGAGGTGCATATAAATGCGTATCTGAATTGTATACCACTTTATAGATGTATGTAATATTATATGATATTAGTATTATATGATATGAGTTTATATGACTTATATGATTATAGATGATTATAATATGATTATATATGTTTATATATGATTATATATGATTATATATGTTTATATATGATGATATAATATGATTATTTATGTTTATATGATTCTATATGATTATATATATGTATATATATGAATATATATATATGATTAGATATGTGTTTGGTATGCATACACGCACACCAAACTCATCCAGTTCATCCCCGGGGATGCTCTAAGCATCACTATAGTTGAGTGCCCCAGGCTACGTTTGGTGGAAGAAGGTGGTCGCTGGGCAGTTACTGAGGTTTGTCAGTATCTTCTCATGGTTTCTTTTGAAATAGCGTTTCTTTGGAATAGAAGAGAATATTCTTACTTTGTGAAGTGATCAGCAACAATTTGAAATCGATTGAAATAGTTTCTCTTCTGAGTAGAGTATGGTAAAATAACTTGGTAAATCGTGATAAGTAGCTTTTCCAAAGTGTCTCTCAATCCTACTGACTGAGATTTGCCCGGTCACTTACTAATTATTTTTGTTTCAAATTGGGACATTGCCATTCTCAGAATCTACTGAGACAGTGTTTCATTCACCATCCCGGCGTCGGAATTTTGCGGGGGTTACGACATGCTTTTTGACCAATAAATCTAGAATTGCTTGGCCAAAAGGATTCACTTCCGGTCAGTTAATTGTAGAGCATGTTTTGACGCTGGTAAAAATAGAATTCTGAAATACTACCATCACGACTTAGCTCCGGGCCATGGAGCTAGCTAAATGACTTGTAAGTGGTCACCAATCATGCACCAAAAGGATCCAAAAGGCCGAAAGTGATAAGAGAACAGAAGGCTTTGCGCACTCTTCACCAGGATGCGAATAAGTATTATCTGTCAAGAAACACTCATTGTTCGTGTGAAGTCTTACTAACAGAAAAAGGACACATAGAGAACAGTACCGAAATAATGGTCATTTTCTTACCTCGATGAATAGAACTCAGCTTCTGCTGATTTTGTTGCACTCCATTCGTGCGTTTTTTTTCCCTCGTGATGTTGGCTGAGAATTGATCAGGTTCCACTGGGTCGAGACGGAATGGGTAGCTTAGTTGTTTTTTTCTTTTTTCACCAACTATTTTTTTGCAAGGTAAGATTGGCAAGGGAATGGCTGAACACCAAATACTCCCAAAATGTATGGTTTCAGATCCCGAAAATGATCAGCTGTTTGTGGCTCCTTTCGTACCTGATTTGTGGGTGGGACTGGGTTGCCATGCCCGGCATAACACGTGTGGGACAACGCACCACCCCCCAACCCAACAATGCCAGTGAATCGTGAAGGTCGATATTGGGATGTCAAAACTGGGAGCATCAAAACTCGCCAGGTAGATTGCATGCGGATGCAGTGGGTTTGGCAAGGCATCTCCCTTTTTTGATCCATTTCAGAAGAAGAAACACACCAATAGTGAGTTGCCTCCTGGCACCACCAGGTACATAACAATACATAACATATGCGTTTATTGTGGTTTTATGTCTCTTTAATTTTATTTAACAAATCGAACTGCGGGTTGTGGACCACAAAAAGCTGCGCTGCGGTGATCCTAAGGAGATGTGCAAGCCATCAACAGTGCCATCACAGCATGTAAGCAGGCGCAGTGGCTAGATTGAGGGATCCTTGAACTTACTCTCCACTGCTGAGTTAAACCCAATGCCATAGTCACCGTCCCCCAAAAAGAGTGTTTGTTTTTTTTTATGTTGTTTTTTTTCTTTTTTCCCATTGGGTATACTGTAGCAATGTGCCCCTATACCTCGTATGATTTACGTCAAGACCCCCAAATGGTTGGTTTCTATGGTTCATGATTGGTTCATGTTTGTGGGTTTACCGCATTGAATGGATGGTAAGTTGAACATGGCTTTCAAAGTTTGACCTCAAGAAACATCCAGTAAAAACATGTAAAAACGGTTTGGATTACCTTGCACTGATTCACCAACCTGAAAGAAGGAAAGAAGCTCATTGGGAGATGGTTCCTCATGTTCCCTTTGCTAATCATCATACGTCGTGAAGTCAGGAGATCGTAGCAGATCAACCTCCAACCATGGATCCGACCGAGGATTGAGATGGGGACCACTCATCCGCTCCCTTGAAATGGATGTGAGAACATCTCAACGTATCTCCACCCTTGAACTATTCTATTCATGTTGTGTTTGCTGCTTTATAACCCAATCTTGATATAGAATACTAGAGACTATAGACATATATCCACCGTAAGTCCTAGTTGTTGCAGAGGTACAGGGTTCAAGAATGCTTGATCCGACATCGGCATAGATGATGGTTGGGATTGGGGATTCATCTGAAAGCGACATTTCAATGGATTGGTTGAGAGACACATCTACAGGAAACAACATCATCTACCAACAGGCCAATAATGTTGGATTAGCAGAGGATCATGAATCCACCGAACTACAGATATATCCATACCCCATAATTACACCCAATTCCCCTTTTTTGTTGCCCCCACTTAGTTCACCAACTCATCGATTACCAGACGGTTTAGGCGTTTTCTAGTTTCGATCCACGTCTCGCGTTGCTCGCCTCCTCGCCATGAAGCTGGATGCCGCATGTTCTGATGCAGCTCGTGTGGCTTGGGCTCGTAGAGGTGAAACACCAGGAGGAAATGTGGGTTGATTGGTATATCATGCTTGGATTGGAAATCTAACATGATCTCATCATCACTGCTCATCAATGAGAAGATATCCGGTGTAGAATATAATGTAATATAATCACATATGTACAGCCTTGTGAATTGCACAATTAGATTGGTTGGTACGAAAGACTGAAGGATTGTTGGAGCAGATTTGATAGATGTAGCACTTTTGTTGTGCTAAAATCATGGTTTTTGTTCGCACTGTATCCAAGAGTAGCCATGTTAGCTAGTAAATGAAGGATATTGGGAATATTAACGGAAGCAGGCATACACGGATATTTAAATGGACTTGCTCCAAAAGGGGATGTGCAAACAGATATTCTCTTGTATTCCTGTGATGGGCACGCGGGAAATCTGACTGTTCAGAACCCGGTCAAACAAGCTATAGCGATATTCACGTTACCCTTTTAACAGTGGAATTTTGGGATTCCAAACATTTCAAGAAAGATACTGTACTTTTCTCATCATTTGACCATCAGTCTTGGATACGGTATGACTTCGCATTTGTTGTGCAAAAGATTGCCCCTGCCCGTATGGCTTGGTTTGTAAACCATCAAATCTCCAACAATTTCTCCATAGATTGGTGTCAAAGATGGTGGGGGTGAAACATTGGGCGAGTGTACTATAGCGACATATGGTGAAATCACAAGTATGGCCTCAAAATTGAGTGTTCCATAGTGCTCGGGTTGTTTTATTACTTCACCAATAGATTTTGACAAACAGCAATGCACAGATTTATGAAACAGATGATGCTCTTTCATGTGTCTCTTTTTTGCATCCCCAGTGTTTTTGATCGTGACGGCTATTTTCACATGACACCCTTCATACCTCAAAAACTCCTCCAAATCCAAACTTAAATCCCAATCCAATCAAGTCCAGCTTATAACATCGTTCAAAATCCAATTGACATCGTTCTTTAAACCATGATCCTCCAAAAGCTCATAAAGTATGCAATTATTCCCACGTTATCCTCTAAAATCTCATGTTAAATTTACTTGTTGCAGTCGCCATTTGAGCTTCACTTTGCCATCCCACCACCAGCCCCACCCCAACGCCCAAGGATCTGGTACCTCGTCGGAACCGTTGCCGGAACTGTTGCTGCCAGCGTCGAAAGAACCAGAGTCGAGGTGGTGAAGAAAACAACCCAACGAATGAGTCTTGGAGGAGCCGAGGGTTGACTTGGCAGCCGGTGATTGGCTTAAGACATGATGGGATTTTGATATAATACTACCACATCATATCACCATGATTTTTGAATATTTTTGATATATTAATTCAAATTCTGAGTATTATCATTTTGAAATTGTGTATCAGAAACCATATATTTTTTTAAATGTGTATTATGTAGATTTATGTTTATCAATGTGTTATTGATGTGCAATCATTATATATCCATTTATGTCCATTCCATTTATGTCGATCGATGGTTCTATTTGCCCACCGGGCACGGGAAAATCGTCCACTGAGGTTTGCCTACGCTGATTCTTTCCGGATAAATCCGCCTGAAATAGGTACCCTCGGGTAAACATTCAAAAAGCGAGTGAAAATGGCCATAGAATAGTGGACTTTTCCCATTAAAGATGGTGATGTCCCATAGTTATGTTAGTTTACCAGAGGGTATGTCAAGTGGTTGTGTTTTGACTGATGGGCGAATCTTTCATACCCAGCGACTTGAAGTCACAAAACTTTGTGGGAGATCTAGGACTCTCTAACAATCCCCGATTGTGCGTTATTTGACAAGGAAAGATTGACGAAATCAGGCATTCGCAACTAGGGTCGACAGCAACCAAGAATGACGGAGGATTTTGAGCACGAAATGTAGTGCTATCGAATCATTCCTACCGATATGCTACAAGGTGGGACCATTGGGAGCTCCTTATATAGGTTTCTGTTGGCTTTTCATCCTGCTAACGATTGGATTTTCCGTATATATATATATAGTTATATATACACTCTCCAGTACATGGATATATATATATATACACATAATATACTATAAAACATTTTACAACATACTAAAGCTATCTAAAACTGACCAATGTTTAGCACATGAATATCCTAAAAACAACCAATGTTGAGTCTTAACTAAGCTTCCAACCCCCAAGGGAACGGGTCGAGTTGTTGGGATGGGCCTTGTATCCTGGAGCGACTCTTCCAAGGAAAACACTTGGGCAGCAGAAGTCGCTGAGCTGCGCCAGCGCGGTGGTTCACTGGGACAATGGAGATGCTAACAAGAGGGATACTAATACAGTTATGGCCCTAGAAACCAGTTCCATCCACTTCCAACTGGCTGTAACTGAACAAAAAACTGATTATAAATGGGTTGACTAACTGACTTATAACTGGTATAACTCGCGCCTTAAGTATATTGAACTTACGGTGATCCTTAGGGAATTTTACATTTTGCGTTACGGCCCTTGAGTTGGAAAATTTGCCTATGAACACTGGTAACTTTCCGCTATTTCAAATGACTATTCATTAAACAAAAAATAAAATAGGAATAATAAATAATGGTCATTATCCATATTGGTCATTGGATAATATTTCCCATATGACCATTCAAAGCGAGAATGTATATATTACCAGTATTTCTCAAGTTGGATTTTCTTCGTTTTCTTGAGAATAATGGTAATACATCAGCGCTAGAAGTCAAACCCACTGAGCAGGGGAGGTGGGAACCAACCAGTAAGGATATATGATTAGAGAACTTCGGGTGATTTAACGATAGACATGTGTGATTTAACCAACAACAATGGTGGTATAGTGAAGATATACGCGCAAACCCCACAGTTCGCCCACACATGATTTAAGGGCATCTTAGACATGTTTCTAGGGTATCATTAAACATCCCACCCCCGTTAAACTTTAATGTTCAAGAGAATCTTCAACATGTTTCTAGGGTATCATCAAAATCCCACCCCCGTTAAACTTTAATGTTCAAGGGAATCTTCAACATGTTTCTAGGGTATCATCAAAATCCCACCCCCGTTAAACTTTAATGTTCAAGGGAATCTTCAACATGTTTCTAGGGTATCATCAAAATCCCACCCCCGTCAAACTTTAGTGTTCAAGGGAATCTTCAACATGTTTCTAGGGTATCATGAAAATCCCACCCCCGTTAAACTTTAATGCTCAAGGGAATCTTCAACATGATTGTTGTGATGATGATGATGTAACATTCACCGCACGGGTCCCCTAGCCGTGCGTGGCAAGATGATAGGACGGATCATTGACATGTGCATTTCGTCCCACAAAGCACAGTGTTTTTCACGTTCCGAAGCGTCGTCAGAGTGGGCGCGGGCAAACTGTGGGGTTTGGCCGAAGATATACCTATGGATAAATTACACCATTTTTGATGCGATGTCACTGTAAAGGATTGTTTCAAATGGCCGAACGTTTCAGATTGGTGAATCAGAGCATGTTTTGCGTGACTACTTGAGGGTGAGTCCCATTTCGAAAGTGGTTAAAGACCATAGTATGAGCCGTTAAACTTCCGTTGAACTGATAAAATGGGTCAAATACAAATGAGTTACAGTATAGATGAGTTATAAATTGGAACCACTTCCCAACTGGGATGCACATCCAAGTAGATGGCTTTCCCTCCCGCTTTAAACATCTAAATCAAAGTGCAGAAAATCAACATTCAGAAAACCTGAAGCTTGGCTCATGACAAGGCTGATAAGGATCGAAAATCCCCATCTGGTGCCCCAAAATTAGTTCCCATAGCCTCACCCGAAATGTTTACCCTCTGGTAAACGTTTACATAACTATGGAAAATCACCATTTTTCATAGGTAAATCAACCATAAATGGCCATGTTCAATAGCAAACTGTTAGTTTACCAGAGGGAAATCCCAGGGTCCCGAAAGGTCGAGCCCGGTCCCTGGGGAGCGACCTGAGGCAATGGTCTTCTGCCTTGGCTCTGCTGGAGACCTTGAAAGCTCAAACGGTGGCTCCGAAGCTCGATCTGAACTGGGGGGGAGAGGGGTTCCGTAAACGCCCGTAGGACACCAAAACCAGGTTTCTTTTTTGGTAGGACCTGGTAAAAATCCAGGTTTTCCTCCATGTGGTAAAGCCAGAATTTTGGTGGAATTTAGTGGTTTGAGGAGGAAACCAAAGTCTTTTTCTTTGTGGGAAAAGCCAGACGTTTCATCATTAATCATTCTTGGTGACATCCACCAATTTTGACCTTGACCGACAGTTATACAGGAAATACGGTCGGTGGGGATCCAATTTGTTTAACAAGTTGGTTTATAAGGAACTTAACTTGGATATATGTATTTGCATATATATATATATATATCTATATATATATATTATATTCCTTGTATATACATACACAACCAGGGGGGCCCAGTGGCCCAGCTTGTAGACATATCAAGCATCTTGCCACCCATTAAAACATCGCATGTTTTCTGCGGAACCTCAGGACGGCTGTGACGTGTGCGGTGCTGGTGAAGTGTTGCGCTTGTCAAGGTGGCAAAGCAGCCCAGGATGGGGGCGTTTGAATGGCGCTGCATTTGCTGAATCTTCGTAGCCTTGGTTTATAACTAGCTTGAAAAAATTCAATGGATTGGTTAAAGCGAAAATTTACAGGAAAGCCACATAGTTCATAGGAAAATCCATGGTTTCCTGTAAATTTTCCCTTAACCAATCCAATGATAATTATATGGTTTAAGGTGGATATGTTTAATAATTGTATTGTTACATATCATTTCTATTTGATGCACCTGGATTTGCTGAAGGTTATGTGTTATTTTCCCAATGACAAAATTAACCAGCAACAAATGGTGTTGAACTGGCCTTACCCATTAATTAGTATATGTATGTTATGTATATATGTATGGAATAGCTGGCTAATTTTGGGATGATTTTCCCAGCTAGAACCATCCATTTAGTTCGGGGATTTTCCATGGCTATGTTATGTTAGTCATAACCAAAGGGTATTATGGTGCCCAGCAACTGTTTAGTAACCTTGGTGATCGTAAAACCCCGTGGGATGAACCACCAAGCACCTATTGGGAGAAACGTCGAAGATGTGTTTTTTTTGTTTACCCTCTGGTAAACGTTTACATAACTATGGAAAATCACCATTTTTGGTGGGAAAATCAACTATTTCTATGGCCAATAGCAAACTGTTAGTTTACCAGAGGGTAATGATTGGATGCATCATTTGGAGAAGCCGAGACATTTATTCATGTTGTGTCCGCCTCATGCAAATGCAAGCCAGGTGAATGAGAGCGTCATGGTATCATTTGTTGGGACCAGCAGTGGTTGAGGTGATTCCTACTGTTTTTTACGGATCAGGGGCGACCTCTATCCACCATGAACGCAGCCGCTATAAGTGACACTTCACTTCTATACCCTGTGGATCCAAATACCGAAATGGGAAGGTACGGCCAACCCACCAAATATACTCCAGCCATACTTTCGAAGAAGGTACAGCTGGATCCAATAAGGGTTATATATATATACTTAGAATATCCTAGAATAGTGCATAACTACATATAACTATAGGATATTCCCAGTCGTGCATTATGCATGAGTCAATAACCAGGCATACTAAGTGCCCCGTTTGTGTCGTTTTGGGGGCCCAACCTCAGAAGCATCCAGGAGATCTTTCAAGAAATGCTGCAGCGAAGAGTGCAGCCCGAAACTTGACGACCATTTGCAGGTGCCGGCGCAACTGGAAACCACTGGTTAAAACTAAAAAACGTGACTATGAATTTTCCCATGAACAGGGCATAAATAGAATACTGTAATATACAATCTTTTTTCTAATCTAAGGCTAAAACAACAAATTGTCAATGGGTAGATTGAGCATGTTTTCTTATTGTTTATTGCGATTGCTCCTTGTTTTTCTTGGATCCGATGGAGTTTCCAGTAGACAATCCACAACAATGAACCTCTCTCATCCTACCGCATTGTTCTTTGCACCATTTACGTTTTGCTGAGAAGGTTGTTGTAGGGGTGCTTTGATGATTCAGTTTATGTTGTTTACGTTCCTGACATACAAAACACATCCGTTTACCAGCAGGTCTCTTTAGGAACACCAGCTGAGCTTTTCTGAGGACGTCTTCACCTACAGTTCCTGGGCTGCAGACGGTCCGAGAATAGCAAACAGTATGTAAATGACTTTCAGCTGTTTCACGAGGGCTGTCTTAATATAGGGGATTCAACCGATGTAAACACCAACGATAACCGTCTGATAGGTATATATGTTCGGGTATGTTTGTTTTGAGATGGGGAAACACCATGGAACACCTCAAAGTGATCATTTCAAGAGAGAAACGCCTGACTAACCATAGGGGCTGGGTGTTCCCCAGGTTGAGACAACACCGCGGCTATGGTGTTGATATTGATAGACTGATAGTGAGGATCAAAAGGCTGGACAATAGATTTGTCATTTTGGATGCCCACATCGAGAGGTTTCACTCCTTCCTGTCCTAATATCAGTTTGTGGCTTAGTCGCAACCCCTCAGCAAAGTGGCATGCGGTTCACAATTCTGATGTCCAGATAGTTTTGAAATTGACATGGTGAAAAGATGTGAAACGTAAGATAAAGTTCGCCCCACAGTTAAAGCCCAACAACCAGTTCTAAATGGGACAATAACTCCTGCAACGTTACGGTTGTAAAAGTTATATATATACATATATATATATATTATATATATATATCACTTGGACTTAAATTGGGTTATACACCAGTTACAACTGTTCAGGGCCGCCCTTAGTGGTCGATTGCCAAGGTGCTCTGATTGGTGCTTGCAGCCGAGGCCGAGGGGTGGTGTTCGTGCTGTTCCTTTGTTGGAACCCAAACACATCATCCACTAAGGTGCTGGGAATGAAAGGTGGTAGTTTCTTGATCCATTATAGATCGGTTGTGTTGGACTTGTTTTGATTTCCATTAGCCTGAGGTAATGCAACCTCTTTGGATGTTTAGATTATGTTCCTATATTTTCCTCGCACAAGGTAAGGCCTCCGAACGATAGCTTTGTTGTTTCGACGTACATAGCTTGGTTTACTGTTGGCTTGATTCGGGGGACATGACGAACTAGGTGCCCGGTTTATATAACGCAACAAACATACTGTGGGGCCTCGCAGTTCTATCCCTTTTTCCACTTTTGGTCATGGGATTACAACTCCAACCAAGGTTACACATCACTTTTCCAGGATGTAAAAAAACACTTTTTTGGACCGTGATGGCGGCCAGAACTGCACCGTGTCATGGGGCATGGGCACCATGACTTCTACACATCGCCGCCAGCGAGGCAGCGACTTCGATGCAGCCATGCAACACTTCAGGGAGATGCAGGTTGTGGACCATTTGAGATGGACGCATGGGATTTGTCTGGAGGATTCAATGGGAAAACACAAGGGTATGGTTTATAGGCCTGGTCTAAGAGGGATGATAAATGATAATTTTGATAATATGGGGATAATGGGATCCTAGGATATTGGTGGATTTACCTTCCATGGGATTGTCAATTGCCATGGTTGATTACCGAATCGGAGGTCATACGATGGACATTTATACAGATGATATTTGGTACTATTTTATTACTCAGCAATTATTTGAATAAAGATATCACAAGGTAAATGAGGTATATATTTACTATTGGTGCCTCCAGAAAATTAAACATAGCAATGGAACAAATCCCCACTTCCCAGCTGTAAACCTCCATTTTTAGTGGATTTCAATTGCCACGTTTGATTGCCAGATGCTAAATATTTGGGAATTTTGTACCCTACCTCATGGTAAATCATCTTGGCAATATGGGTACAGTAATAGTTTTGATATTTCAAGAAGTGAGGTTTCCCACAATTTTCATTCCATATGGATCCAAGGACTTTCTTAGAAAGTATGGCTGAGCCATGATTTGGGGGGGTGAACCATACCTTCCCATTTCGGCATTCGGATTCCCCTCGGGATGTGTGATCCCCGTTGAGTTTGATCGTTGGATCATGGATCACAATCCAATTCACTTGAATCATACCATGAGGTAAACTAACAAGATGTGGAAGACCCATGGTTTCCCTAGGAAAATGATCTACACATTGTGTTTTCCACATCTATGTTGGTTTACCCAAGGGTAATCACAATCCAACCTTGTATTCATCTCCAGTTCCTGGAGATGTCCCCCAGGATTTTTCAGGAATTTCAGCTCCGCTTTTCAATGGGGAATTTCGGCACAGGGCCATATTTATTTCATCGGGATGTTCCCTGAAACTAAGTTATTTGCATAGACCTTATATAGATCAGTACCTCTAATTCAGGTACCTGAAGTATCCCCTGCATGCCCCTGATTTCTTCGAACCTCTTATGCAATTGTTGTTTGCGTTTCACCCCAATTGCAGTGTTTTATCTCTAACTGTTGTGAATTGATTGCACACCTACATTAGTAATGTATCTAAAGATATATGCATTCGTTACATATATAATCATATATCCATATTCACACATAATTATACATGTATACATAATTCAATATATAAAAATAGATATACAGAATATGTATATACAGTATATTACAATATGTATATATATATATACATTATATATTTACATGTTTTGATGCAGATCTGCTTTGTGTCAGGCGAGGAAGATCCAGGCAGATGTGACCTCCTTCAGCGCGCTGCTGAGTGCCTGTGAGAAACGTCCAGCACCTCGAAGGAAGGACATGATGCTGCGTTACAGTTGAAAAACAACGGTGGTGTTAAAGAAAAAAAACAAACCATGAAACAATGTGGAAACAATGTGGATTGAAATGAAATTGAGATTTAACTGCAAGTGTGGAGACACAAGGAAAATGGAATGCAACTACGACAGAAAATGTGGATCTAAGCCAGAAAAACGGAGATTTGTTCGGGTGAGATACTCTGACAAGTGTGGACTTAAGCATCCTCAAGCAGATGAAATTTGAATATAATCATTGGGAATGCAAGTATTTTTGAATATGGAGGTTTCCTAAAATAGGGGTACCCCCAAATCATCCATTTTAATAGGATTTTCCATGAAATAAACCATCCAGCTATTTGGGTACCACCCTTTTAGGAAACCCCCATATGGACGATGAAGTTAGCACTCCCACTACTTGAAGGATCATTCTGAGATGTATGAGTTCACCCCAGCTGAGAATCGTAGGAATTACCAGCTTAGGAACAGCCCACAATAAGCATGATGAACTGTAGTTATTTACGTATTGGAGCTTACAACGTTGTTTTGTACATAATATATCATTATATATACATATATCTACATATGATATATATAATATATATATATATTATACTTATATTTCTATTGCATGTATTTATATTTTTATATTTCATATATTTAATATATATTTAATATATTCAATATATATATATATATACAATCTATATTTAATATCTATATAATCTATATTTAATATATATATGTATATTTGATATATAATATATAATATATATATATTATAATGTATTATATATATGCAATATACAATGTTTATTATATAATAGATAATAATAGATATTATAAATAGATATATATATATATATGTATAATATGATATAATATAATATAATATAAAATGATATAATATAATATGATACGATATGATATAATATGATATAATATAATAAAACATAATATAACATAATAGAATATAATACAATATAATACAATATGATACAACTATTAATATAATATATACATATATATATATATGCTATATAAATATGATATATATATGATAAATATAATATGTACGAATATATATGTATATATATATGTATATATATACATATATATGTATGATATATAATATACGAATATATATATATATATGTTATATATATGTATATATATATATGATATATATAATATACGAATATATATATATATGATATATATATATGATATATGTATATATGATATATGTATATATGATATATATATATCATATATGTGTATATAATATAAATGATATATATATATATTATATTATATTATATATATGATATATATATATGATGTATATATATAATTTATATATATGTATATATATACACATATGATACGAATACATACATATATATATATATATTGCACATATTGCACATATGCATTTACACCATTCCCTTCAACATATACACTGACCATGGGTTTCCGCAAACCGGTACCAATGTGCAGATCAAGAGCTGGATCCACAATTACAGAGTGTTGAAGACAGAGAAGGGTGTGCTGGTGGATGAATCTGTTTCATGCTTGAAAAGGGAATGCAACCATGACAAGATCCTGACATGTTTCGTATTTGGGATGTCAAATGTGTGTGTGTGTGTGTGTGTGTATATACATATATATATATATATAAAGGGATTCTACCATCAAATGTACTGTGTTAGCCCTGGCCGCAGTGCCCGCCTGCCACCCATCCATCCATTTGTTGAGAGTTGAATCCATGTCAGGTAAAGAACCTGTTGCCATGTTGCCAAGTCAAACCTAAAGGTTGAAGCAGGAAGATACTTGCCCCCAGGTCCCCCTAGCCCACCCCAGGTCCCCTGCACCCGTGTCCCCAAACCCTAAAAGGTTGTGACTATAGGGACAGGCAGAAGAGGATGCTGGCCCCCCCACGTCCCCCTAACCCGCCCCAAATACCTTGTCCCCATCACAAAATTCTGGGGGTTTCACATGATTTAACCCATTGGCGTTGACACCTTGAGACATGCTTGTGCTTCTCACTTTTGGATTTGTCTTGAAAGGGGGCTACCACCAATTTACCCATGGTTTAGCATCATGTCCCGAAGAACAACTGCCATTTAGGTCGCGGGGTCATGTTTTAAGACCTACGAGGTGGTTTTCCCAGACAACGTTGGTTTATAAACCCACCTAATACAGTAGTTGAGCGTAATCACCATAAATCCCTACAACTCACGTTATAAACCAACATAAACCAATTTGGCAAACGATTTGGGGCACTTTAGATGGGAGAGCATCCGGAGGTATCAGAAGCGATGGAGATCTTTCAGTCAATGAAGTCTCAGCAGGTTTCGCCAAATCACGTCACCTACAGCCACTCGACCGGGGGCTGTTTCGGAATGTTTTTTGTGGTGGATCGGATGCAAATCATGAAACCTTTGTAGTTTCCTTTGTCTGTGATATGGTACCTTTGGTACCATTTTTTATGTTCTAGCTTTTGCCCGCCTTTCAGAGTTCTGTACCTGTGTCTGGATGTTCGTGGAATAGCAAATCACAAAATGCTGTGGGGTTCACTGGTTTGAATGGACAAAAAAACATGTCATGGTAACGTTTACATGCCGCAACCGAGCGAAAACGCATGCCATGACTGGAAGTCTTTGGTTTGTGATTTCGTCTGAAGAAATGAGATGGTCCCAATGATTCCAGTTTGTATAAGTCTAGCTACACACTGTTTTAGTCGTGGTTTCTGTTTTTTGACATTCCCTACCTGGAATGAATGATAATCCCCAATTGGCTCATATGGATGTTTTCCCCTCTATGGTTCCATCGGTTTTGACCCACCCCTCATTGTCCTGATCATCAAAGTGTCTCCATATAGAACCAGACGAAACTATCCTTGTGGATGCAGTCGTGCCTTCTACGGAAGTATGGCTGGATCCAAAGGGTGCATATATATATATACATATGTAACATATATATATATATATGCATATGTAACACATATATTTATATGTATATATATATATGGCAACCCCCCAAAAAAGACAGGAACGTATTATATCTGTATTTATATTTATATATACATATCAAAGTGAATTTGTTCTTACTATCTCTTTCTTGTGTTGCTATAAATCACTACCCTTCTCCAGCGCAGATGACACGGAAGCGCTGCAGCCAATTCGTACTGGCGCCCCTTGCGGCTCCGAGGTTCGTTGATCAGCTGTTGCGAGAAAGCGTCAGAGGCCGCTGGTTCGAACTGGCTGGTGGTGCGACTACCTTCACCCTGGCTGACCGGCATTCTTATCTATAACAAACTGTTCAACCTTTTCCTAGGATGAATTTGTTACGATGCCTGAGATTCTCGCGGAAAAGTTGTGTAAAAAGGTTATTTGGGTTTGCGCATACATTTACAAATGTATATATATATAGAGATACCATATATGTGCATGTAAATGTCTCCATGGTGATCTTTGACATCAATGGCTTTGTAAGATCAACCCTATTTCTCAAACAAAACCAAAAAAAATCAGGCAAATCATCTTCACACCGTAGTTTCTACAAAGCTATCATGTTCTCTCTCTGGGGGTGCTCCTTTCCAACGTGGTTTCCAACATGGTTTTCAACATAGTTCTTAACATAGTTCCTTCCCTTACGTATGAACCCACAGATAAAGAGGCTAATGCCTGAATTAATGCATAAGGATCAACTGCGGTTGCCCAAGCGGGTGATTGGAGAAACATCAATTTATTTATAGTGGGTAGCCTCTGGCTATGTGGGGGTTTCCTAGAATGGGGGTACCCTTAAATCATTCATTTCAAATAGGATTTTTCCTTATAGACAAACCATTTTGGGGATCCCCCAATGGATCCCCCATGTGAATAAACCATATCATCCATCCACTTTTCCTGCGGCTCGCAGGTTGACCTAGCATGGTCTTACTTCAGGGAGATGACGCATCAAAGTCACCTGGAAAGCCTGGAAATCTGGAGATCCAACATGAACACGATGGCGACCCCAGTTGTTAGACTTTACCCTCTGGTAAACATACAAAAAGCTATTGAAAATGGCCATAGAAATAGTTGATTTTCGCATTAAACATGGTGATTTTCCATAGCTATGTTAGTTTACCAGAGGGTATAAGTTGTATTTTTGAAACCTCTCTAACTATAGAATCCTATAGATGTACACTGTATGGGTGGACAGATTCAATAGATGTGTGAACTGTGAACAAACATATACAAATGGGGGTTTCCTAAAATTGGGGTACCCAAAAATGGATGGTTCATATTGGAAAATCCTACTAAAAAGGATGATTTAGGGGTACCCCCATTTTAGGAAACCATATTGATGTTATGATGCGGCTGGATTGGTCGATGTTGCAACACGTTCTTGTTGTCATGTTATAAATTGATATAAATTGATAATTTTCCCGGCATTTGTGCATTCAGCAGATTCGATGCACCTGAGATCCTCGTTGCTACAATGGCCCTCTTGGCGTTTTTTCACATGGCCTTTTTTCACATGGCTAACATGCAGCATATGTGTTTAAAGGGAAACTATCCAATGTTCTTGGGTGGTATTTGATTCTGGAGGGTAATTGCTCATCTATCCGCAGCAGTAGCCCTTCGTACTCTAACTTGTCACTGGAAACAATCATCATTCCTTCCTTGGAAATGCAGTTCCAGTTGTAAGTGGATAGTCAATATATAACATGATGTAGCCACAGTTGTAGGGGTTAAATCCCAACTGATTCCTGCTTATAACCGTGCTTATATCCATTTGTAGCCTCAACTGCACTACGAAGGGCACAAATTGTTCCATTAGAAGTGGAGATTTCGCAGCTGGTCTGTGAAAAGGGTCTGTCAGGAATCAATCAAAAAGCAATCCCATCTCCCAAATATCAAACATGGCCGTGAGAAAGCATGGTTTAGTCTTGGAATCTATGAGGTCATATTGAATCTATCCATCAAACGCAGCTGTTTTTGTGGGGGTCACTGAAAATATCAGGGGATGAGATTATTGATGCCTGTTCTCCCATTCTCCAACATGGATTTGATCAGTGATTTTCCCATATGTTCTGCGGGTTCTTTCGGCAGGCCCCCAGTGATGAGACGGTTGAAACGTTTAGTTTCACCCATTCAACTGTATACAATCCCCCCCCCCCCCACAGAGATTGAACATGAACATGCGTGAACCCAGCCACGGCCGTGTCCTAAGTGTCGAAAAAAACATGTAATTAAATCCAGACTTCACAGAATTTAAGGTTCCATGGTTTCATATGGAGGTTTCCTAGAATGGTGGTACCCCATTAGAGATGGTTTCTAATGGAAAATCCTATTAAAATGGATGATTTGGGGGTGCCCCTATTTTAGGAAACCTCTATATTATCACAACTAAATCAGAGAGTTAACACTCCAAACTCAGGTTGTGCCGACACTGAAAACTGGGCAAACCTCGGTCAAAGTGTTGAGAGGGCCAGCTACAGAAATGGCCCACTATGTGATGTTTCTCAGTTTATGATCCCACCATAGATATACCTGCGGTAAACCTTAGCTTAGCTGTAAACCAACTTAATTTATATAGGGGACATTAGGGGACCCTACATTGTAAGATGTGATATCTAGTAATCAGTTATAAATGGCATGATGTAAACCAATTCATGAGGCTGAAAAGAAACCATCGCTGAAGCCACACCAAGGTACAAGACACAGGGAATCTACTGGGTTTTGCGGCCAGGCGCCATCTGAAATCCAAGTATATATCTCTTCCATGCTTTATTTCTTGGTTGGATTCCGACCCAACTGATGCACTGTATCTTTTGAGTCAGTCTTGATGAATCTTGCAGGCGGTCCGTAGACACTTACTTTCCAGATCTCGTAGATTATTTCATGGTCACATTGTTCAAACATGACCTTTGTTGCATCGGAAATGAATGAATACTTAATTTTATCAACTTATTAGGGACGCCAAAAGCAACCAGTCCTGGCATATCAGAAGCCTTCCCCTCGCCTCAAAAGTCTGCGCAGCGGCGGTACCGCAATTTGTTGGTCATCTTTACATATGTTGGGTTATTGGATCAAAACAAATGATTTACATCGATTGACCATATCTTCGGGGGATGAACATCTGCCAGCTATTTGGGGGTTCACCCGGGTACCAGGGCTTTGACCCATGGCCCATAGCCATTTAACATCATTTAACTATTAAAGCATATTAAAGCATTAATTTTTGGGGTGATGATTTTGACCCAGACCCTGTAGACGGTTCCAGACAGTACTGCTATGCGATAGTTGCAAGACTGCAAATGCGCTGCGCGGGTCGAGAAAGTCACCATGCCACGAAGGGTTGCCGACAGCCAATGCCCAACAAATGAGATGGCAAGGGGCAAATCTCCTGCTGAGTTCGCTACTATTTGGTTTGCATAGTTCAGGCCCAGGCGCGCATTGCATCTAATCTCATTTGAGGCAGCTCATGCCAGCGCCGAGGTTTGGAGATGGACCCCATCGTCTACAACGCGATGATTAGTGCCTGCGAAAAAGGTGGCAGGGGGCTCACCAATAGTTAGCTTGACCGGGCTGGGGTTATGACTGGCACAGCTGCTTGGGGCAAGCGCTTCCTGTCGGCTTCACAGCACCCCTGCACAGGGCGTCAAGCGCCGGAAGCTATAGACCTCCTAGAGGAGATGAGCACCCAAGAGGCGAGTCCTTGTCTGCTGCTTGCGGCAGGTTCTTCCATCTCAAATTGGGATGCTTTGGCACAAAACCACAAAGGCCTTAAATAAATAAATAAATATATATATATATATTATGATATTATTATAAGTAATACAATATTTATATATATATATATGTATATACTTGTATATATATATATAGATTATATTATATATATTATGGAATATATATATATTATGGAATATATATATATATATATATATATTAGTGTATATATATAATATATGTATAATTAGAGTTATCAAAATATTCATGTATATGTCTGAAACCTTATGTGTATATTTAGGTATATATTTGGTTGTCCTGGTTGGCAGGCCCGTGCTGGCACGATGCAACTAAACCACTGGACCTTTGCTAATGCAGAGACAGCTCACTCCAAGACAGCCAGCAACACACGCGCAAAACACTTCAACAAAACATTCTAATTAAATTTCAAAAATTGTCGTGGAAACCCTTGGTCTGTTGAGCAAGTTTCTCTCGCATCTCAACGTGCCAAACTGCATGTGAATATGTTCATTTCACATGTTTACGCATGTTTTTCTGTTGCACCTCAATGTGCCAAGCTGAACGTGAATGTATTCCTTTTACATATTTACCATGTCTCCTCTCGCGTCTCAGCGTGCCCGTTTTCCATCCAGACCATCCATTTCTAGAAATGGTCAGGTCCGAGCAAACGTCATCACTTTCAACGCAGCGACTTGACTGGCTAAGACTGGGCCAATTTGACAGTTTTTGGTGATGGTATGCCAATCGATACAAGGTGAGACCCATCAATTCCAAGTTTATGGATTATTTTTTAAAACCCATGTAACTATAGTTCTGAGTTCCAAATTCTCGAGATATCTACAAGTTGTAAGTTATGTTGGTTTATCAACCCAATTCACTATGGATATATCATTTTTATCTACCATAAACCCTACTTGTTGAAGTGGAATACCAATTGGCTATCCTTTGGGGGCCGCACCGCTCGTACCCAGATGTTGACCCAGTTCACCATGTTTCGGAAGATGGCCCATTTATATCTGAATTATCATCATTTACCAACACAGAACCGAGATTTTCCCATAGTTACGTTGAATAACCAGATGGTAGAGCTGATATCACACATAGATTACGGATCCATTTTTGCCTTGTCAAGAAGTGTTTGGACCCATTGAGGTTCATGATGTTTACCCATCATCGTGTGCATGATTAACGTTTTAAACTGAACACATGTTTTTTGCATGGCGATACCCGACAATTTTTTTTTCATGATTTTAAACCCCCAGATTGGTTCATTGAATTTATAAAATTGGTTTAGGTATCCAGTTGTTGCTAGTTCAATTATTTTTTTTGTTTTTGTTGGTCAACATCCAAAAAATGTGTGGTTAAATCCCATGTTTGTTAGTCAAACACAATCATTGACTGTTTCGTCACATTCCATTTTTGGTTCAGGTTGATAAGTGGTAGCAATAAGTCGAATAATTTCAGTTGCAACCCTGGTGGAACCCGTCTCGTGCGGGGGCCAGTCACAAGACAGACTCCGTTCAATGCTGGTGTAACACTACAAGAAATCAACACGTGTTTGGGTAGGTTACCCTCCGGTAAACATGGCTAGGGTGGACAATCTACCAATTAGTTCGAGGATTTTCCAGCGTAAAAAAATCCATCCATGCACGTTTGACTACTGTAGCTTAAGTGCATTTTGTCATTATCATTTCACATAAAACTATATTGCTCATCTCAAAACGACTACTACACATTACTACTTGTATTTCCATTCTAGCCCCGTTATATCACCATATTTGAATCCCACATTACCAATACTGAAAATTAAACCCAAACATAATAGTATAATATAGTATATGTTACCCATACTATCCCATATTTAACACCATGAACCATCGGTATTATTTCAAAGCCATAGAAAACAAGGCATTATCGTGGATTATCCTCCTATAACTATTTGTTTTTTTACGATGCCATTAACAACCATATTAGAAGCCATATAAATCTTTCCTAAAACATTCATATTATTATCTCTATTATCTCTATGTATGCATTTAAGATCACGGATATGGTGAACTTCCCCTACTATCGATATTGTCCCTTATATAACCTATATAAATATTATATTTGTTCGTATAACACAAGGGATAATCATATTAAAACCAATTGTTCATCTATTAATCCCATTACAACCGTTGTCTTCTCCCCCATATATCCTTTGATGTTCCCTATTTTTGAAACAACATATAAAACCAGATAAACATATATAAAACGGACATATTCTACATTATTCTCCCCATAAGATTTTCCCATCTAACATAAAAAACCAGATAAACATATATAAAACAGACATATTCTCCCATATTTTCCCATCTAAGATTTTATATCAAACACACCATCCAGGTGATCAGCGCCTGTGAAAAGGGACGCATGGCGGACGAGGCCTGGGAGATCTTTCAGCGAATGGCGGTGTCCTGGCACGGAAGATGTGGCGAAGCAAACGTGGCTGGCTGGAAAATCCTCTATAAACGGAGCTTTTAATGGGAAATTTCTCTATAAATGGATATTCTTATATTTATATCATTATATATATATAAGATCATGCATGTATCCATTGATGGATATTAATATGAATAATCATAATAGACCAATTTTGGAGTTTATTTTTTTGGATCTATCCCTGATGGGAAAAAGTGGAAAATCCAGTTTTTGAGGGTTTAAAGGAGATTTTCCAAACCTTTTTTTTGATGAACAACAGTAGATAGACCTGCACTTTCTGAAGGTCTACGTCTGAATGCGGGCATGGGTCAAAATCTCAGGCTACAAAAACCACAGATTTTAGTCTGTTAACATAGAGTAACAAACTACTGGGGTACCAAAGTTTGACCCATAACCATATGATTTGGAAACCTAATTATATTTTGAGGGTTTACATATGCTAAATTTTTACACTGCTGATTTATATACATATGTCTACTATTGGCGCACAGTAGTAAATAAACATCCACTTTCTGGTGTTTTTCTCTCCTGTTTGAAATAGAGGATGTTTGTGGATTTTATAGTTGGATTTACTGGCAGATTCAATTATGCATTTTATTCAGACACACCCAATGAAGAAACATGTCGGAAAGGCCAACGCGGATTTAACAAAACAAACTCGGGGATATACCGGATTGTAGCCATGAAATTGTTGAACATTTGGGCAAAAAATGTTGTGCACCCCCCTAATCCATCAATCGGGTTTTACACTAAAATTGGATAAAATTGGTAGGTGATTGCGATATCACTGACTGACCTCGCCAGACGAAGGATTGTATATACATGAGAATTCACCCACACATGGGTGTAATTTAAGTCAGATTTTGGAACCGTGTTGTTTATCATTCATGCGGTTTCGACCCAAAACAATGACTAGCCATGCATAAAATCTCTTCGTCTATATCTGAGACTCAACTAAACTTACAACTTACAGCCTATTCAACATGTTGATGTTCCATGGCTCTGATTAGTTTACCAGTGGGTATGTCACAAGCCAACAACAAAGTGGGCATCCCAACATCGTATGTTTATGAACTTGTTTCCCATTCACACGGTTTGTCGAGGCTGACAGTTTGAGATTTGAGATAAGCAAGCATGCTGACCAAATACAGGGGTAACTTGTTGTGATAATGTTTGGAAAACTAAAATAATGAAAAGAAAGGGTATCCAAAACCTAACTAGAGCATACTTGCGATGTCTTGTGGTGATTCTTCAAATGAATTGACCAAACCAGCTGTCACAAGCTATCACACTTCTTGTAGCCCGTATATTTCCGAGGGAATCGATAGGCAAAACTTCGCCACACTTACGATCAGACCCACGGATGATGGCTCAATGTTTTTTTGGCCCCCCCATGTTGGGATGTGTAAATTTGGAAACATATACAAGGGGGGGCAAGATAGCTAAGTTGGTTTATAAGTCCAATAACTAGGGTTTATGGTAGATACAAATGACATGACATATCCATAGTTAGTGGGGTTTATATAAAGGGAGAACTCTCACTTGCGCCCAGGTGAAAAGCTCACTTGCGCCCAGGTAGACCCTTTAGGGTTTATAATTAGGGGACTTGGGAGGGACTGGGGACTTGTGGGACAGGGGGGGACTTGGGGGACAGGGGGACTTAGCATTGGTATCTTGAGTGTTCTTCATTCAACCATTTAGGGTTTATAATNGGGGACTTGTGGGACAGGGGGGGACTTGGGGGACAGGGGGACTTAGCATTGGTATCTTGAGTGTTCTTCATTCAACCATTTAGGGTTTATAATTAGGGGGCTTGGGGGGCACTGGGGACTTGTGGGACAGGGGGGGACTTGGGACAGGGGGACTTAGCATTGGTATCTTCAGTGTTCTTCATTCAACCATTTTGGGGGGACTTGGGGGACAGGGGGACTTAGCACTGGTATCTTGAGTGTTCTTCATTCAACCATTTAGGGTTTATAATTAGGGGACTTGGGAGGGACTGGGGACTTGTGGGAAAGGGGAGGACTTGGGGGACAGGGGGACTTAGCATTGGTATCTTGAGTGTTCTTCATTCAACCATTTAGGGTTTATAATTAGGGGGCTTGGGGGCTAAGCCCGAACACTCGAAGAGCCTAAATACTTCAAGATACAGGGGAACTCAAAGAGGTGCTAGATGCAGCATGATGCAGCTAGCAGGTGACATGCTATGTTCTGGTAGGTCAGGTGCCTTGCAATGGCTTGCAATGTCAATCAGAGAATCACACGATTCCATGGAACAAATTTCGTGCGCCTTTTACCCATAGAAGCTTTATCAAAAAGATCCAATAGGTTTTCCAAAAGAGTGGGTATGGTTCAAAATCATTGATCATTGTGTGGAAGGTGAAATTCCTTCAAATGCCAAGGATGACCAGCGATGTTGCAGATCCAAAACGGTACCCCAAATTTGCCGGGTCTGTGTCGATTGGCGGCCTGCTGTTGTTCCCTGCAAAAAGATTTCTTCAATTCCTCTGCCATTGGTATTTTGTGATGAGAGGATGGACCAGCCTGGCGTGCCGTGGCTGATGGTCCTCTGGTGCTGGTGGCTTGCCTGGGCCCACATGCTGGGCTTCCTGCACCTTGGCAAATGATTAGCTTTCTGATCTTGACGGGGAAGCGGTTTGCAAGAATCTTTTTCGGTGCTGCAGGATCAAGGCCTGTTCGACATTGGCCCGAACAGTGAAATCTAATTCTCTTGGCAGATGCGTTTTTCACAGTTTACACTTGACACTTCCCACTTTGCACTCCACACTTTACACTCTACAATCCACACTTGCAATTCACATTTTCCATGTCACACTCTGCCCTTTACACTCTACACTTCACACTTTACACTTCGCACTCCACACTTCGCACTCCACACTCCACACCCCCCACTCTACACATTACACTCAACACTCCACACTTCACACTTCACACTTTACATGTCACACTCCACACTCTAAACTTTATTTATACACTGCACACTTCACACTCCACACTCCACACTTTAAACCCCACACTCCACACTCCACACTCCACACTTTTTTACTTCACACTCCGTACTCCGCGCCCCACACTCTACACTTTACACTCCACACTTGACACTCCACACTGTGTACTGTACACTTTACACTCCACACTCTACACTTTACACTCGGCACTCTACACTTTACACTTTGCACTCTGCACTTCACTGTTCACACTTCACACTCTACACTCTACACTTCAGACTTTACACTCCACACTTTACACTCTACACTTTGCACTTCACACTTTACACTTCACACTTTACACTTGACACTTCCCACTTTCCACTCCACACTTTACATTCTACAATCCACACTTACCAGTAGTACCGCACAAGGCGGTGGCGGAAGTTTCAGAAATGGCAAACCTATAGGAGCGGTTCGTTGTTGTGAGTCATGGATGGCAGAGCAGAATCGATCAAAAGGTGGTTGGAGCGTCGGCTTATCTATCTGTCTATCTANGACTAACTGACTAACTGGCTAACTGACTAACTGACTAACTGACTAACTGACTAACTGACTAACTGACTAACTGACTAACCGACTAGCTGACTAGCTGACTAGCTGACTAGCTGACTAACTGACTAACTGACTAACTGACTAACTGACTAACTGACTGACTAACTGACTAACTGACTAACTGACTAACTAACTAACTAGCTAACTAACTGACGAACTGACTAACTGAGTAACTGACTAGCTAACCAACTAACTAGCTGACTAACAAACTAACAAACTGACTAACTGACTAACTGACTAACTGACTAACTGACTGACTCACTGACTGACTAACTGACAAACTAACTAACTAAGTTGTTAAGTTGTTAAGTGGTTAAGTTGTTAAGTTGTTAAGTTGTTNAGTTAGTTAACTGACATCTCAAAATTTGCTTAAAACCCTCAGTTTTTAACACTTTTGACTTCCAAATGTGCTTGGCGCCACAACGGCGTGCACTTTTTCGACATCGGATGGCCATCGAATCGTCCAAAAGTGCTCCGAACCCCTCAGTTTTTTACGATTTTCACTTCCAAATGTGCTTCGCGCCACAACGCCGTACACTTCTTCCACATCTCAACTTCCAAAAGTGGTCCGAGCATGTGGTGGTTTTAACATTTTTACTTCCAAATGTGCTTCGCGCCACAGCGCAGTGCACTTTTTCCACATCTCAACTTCCAAAAGTGCTCCGGAGCTGACAGTTTTTAACGCTTTTTACTTCCAAATGTGCTTCGAGCCACAGCGCCGTGCACTTTTTCGACATCTCATCTTCCAAAAGTTGTCCGAACGTGACAGTTTTTAACACTTTTTACTTCCAAATGTGTTTCGCGCTTGCGCCGTGCACTTTTTCGACAGCTCAACTTCCAAAAGTGCTCTGAAGGTGACAGTTTTTGACACTTTTTGCTTCCAAATGTGCTTCGCGCCACAACGCCGTGCACTTTTTCCACATCGCAACTTCCAAAAGCGGTCCGAACCTGAGGTGTTTTAACACTTTTTACTTCCAAATGTGNCGCGCCACAACGCCGTGCACTTTTTCCACATCGCAACTTCCAAAAGCGGTCCGAACCTGAGGTGTTTTAACACTTTTTACTTCCAAATGTGCTTCGCGCTACAACGGCGTGCAATTTTTCATCTCTCATCTGCCGAGATGTCTCTGCACCCGCCGCTTTAGCGAGCCTACTTCGCGACCCTCCAGAGCCACAAAACATTGGAAAAACACAGTGTTTCGCGACTTTCCTACCTTTTCGCGCACGTGCATCTCTTCTCTTCTGACTTTCTTCATCTTCTGACTTTCTTCATGGCTGTGCTTTTCCATCTGTCCATATTGTCGGAAGGTTTAGCTTCTAAACTTCNTCTTCTGACTTTCTTCATCTTCTGACTTTCTTCATGGCTGTGCTTTTCCATCTGTCCATATTGTCGGAAGGTTTAGCTTCTAAACTTCCTTCGACAATTCACACTTTACATTTCACACTCTACACTTCGCACTTCACACTCCACACTTCACAATTTACATGCTACACTTCACACGCAACACTCCACACTTCACACTCCACACTCCACAGTATGCTCCACACTCCACAGTATGCTCCCTTGAAAATGTGATGCCGAGGTCAGGGGCAGCCTGGCAGCAGCAGGAGCAGCTGAGGCCCAAAGAGTTCCGAGCCCAGGGAGCAGGGCGAAGCCTAAACCAGGTTCACTAACATGGGCCCAATTTTGATCAACCACATGTTTCCCTTTAATTTGGATCGGGTTGAAATTATCAGAACGACGCCCAAGGTAAAACAATTGAGATGACTCACTCCTGAACTTAGCAAAAAGTAAATAGTGAACCCATAGATACGGTATGATTAAAGTTCAAACACGGCCAGTGGGGTGGTTTAGGCTGCCATATACATGCTTTCACCACATCCAAATGGCAGGGAAGAGGCGGCCAGGCAAAGAGCCAAGAGGTGTGGGCTGCAAGTGTCGATATCTATGTTTTTCCCTAGCCAGTGCGGCCACACTTGGGGTTCTTACGGTAAGTGTGAAGGCCCGGTGTTCATTCGAGGTGGTCTCCGGCGTATCTGGCAAATTTGGTGGCCCTTACAGCACAAAAATTCCTTCACCTTCCGTTTTCGACGGAAGTCTCGCACGAAACATTGGCTCGGAGACCTCTCTTCCGAAGGGCTCGTCTTATTAGCGCACCCTGCGCTTTTTGAGCGGGGCAGGCGTTGGACAAGGGAGGCATTTTGAGATCTGAAACGTCGTCTTGTGTGGCAGGTGCAGGACACCGGACACTTTTAATCATCCGCGCGGCAGGCGTGGGACAGTCTGTGCGTTGCTAAACCGTTAGCAGGCGTGGGTCAAAATGAGAGGAGGTTTTGGAGGTCATTTCGCGTGGCAGGGGCGGTACTTGGTGAACTTGGACGACGTATTTTGAAAAGTTCGAAAGCATCGTTTTGTGAAATTTCCGTCCAATTTGATTTTGGAGATGATGATGATTCTGTGTGGCAGGCGGGACTGGGGACTTGTGGGACAGGGGGGGACTTGGGGGACAGGGGGACTTAGCATTGGTATCTTGAGTGTTCTTCATTCAACCATTTTGGGGGGACTTGGGGGACAGGGGGACTTTGCACTGGTATCTTGAGTGTTCTTCATTCAACCATTTAGGGTTTATAATTAGGGGACTTGGGGGGGACTGGGGACGACTTGTGGGACAGGGGGATTGACTCAACGTGCCGATGCAAATGTTTTTTTTGCTTGTCTGCTTCACTCATGTTATGCGGTCTTCTCTGTTTGTGGGAGCCAAAGGAGCTACCCGGGCACGAGCGAGAAAAACACCCGGGCACAAGCGACGCCGCTTCCTTTATAAACCAACTTACAACTGGAGTAGGGCCATCTTGTACCAATTGCGTAGTTCTATACCACATCCCTGAACAATATATTTGGTATTATTTGGTTGGTTTCAAAGGTGGTTTGAAATGCAGCTATGAGTCAAAACCCTGGTGCCCTTGATACCCTAAAATTGCTGGTTTTGAGCCATCCCCATAGGTTTTGTTTTTTCCAAACAATGAGACTGGGATGATGATCTTCATTGACTGACTCATATTTTGCTCCAAGCAGATCTCTCCAAAATCCACTAAGATAGTAGATTAAGTCTCACTAAAGTGGATATTCCCCCAACATAGCGGGCCCAGGTATTTAACACAATGATCTATAGATAGGGCCCCAAAGTTAGCTAAGTTGGTTTATAACCAGCTGAACTATGGTTTGTGCCAGACGGTATAGCTTAAAATGGGGCGAATCTAAACCAAATCACTAAGCAAACAGTTCACTGGGGTGTGCCCACCTATACGCTTTTAATCCTATGGTTTACGTCCCCATTGATCAAGTTTGATCCACCAAGGAAGCTTCGGTAGAGGCGGACGTGTGCACATACAATGCCCTGATCAGTGCAGCAGAAGCGTGACAAATCCAGGGAGTGCCGGGGAGTCCCTGGGAGTGGTACCTAGGTACCCTAAATAGCTGCTTCATGGATGGTTCTCTTCCCCAACATATGGTAAAAATAATAGGTTTTGACTAATCTCCATAGGGGAGAAATTGAGCCATTGAAGCCACAGTGCGCGTTTTCCCTTCTCATGTGCTAGTTGGTTGATTTCCCTACTATGGGTACAGGTAGTAATTAGTAGTAATTCCCAAGAACCACGTAGTATCCCTCCCTACAACCAATCAGCCAACCAAGGTGTTTTTAATGTCTCAAACAACTCCGTACAAAAATTAACCAGGGTATTTTTACTGGCTCAAATGATGATTCGAAGATGAAGAAGAAATCTCGCGATAGAACATAATAGAACATGATGGGAAAAAGTGATCAACGGATACTTAGCCGTTGGATTTTTGTTTTTGTTTTCCCACATGTTCAGACATTGGGCCAAGGCGTACGGCGTACAAGTCACTGGGGGTACCCTCCGGTAATCAAACGTGGCAATTGGAAATCCTCTAAAAAAAAGGTTTTAATGGGAAAATCATCTATAAATGGGGGATTTTCCATTGCTATGTTTGATTACCAGAGGGTACCTCAAGATGGGTCCATTCTGGTTGATCGTTTGGCTCGTCAGAATTCTTCCACTTTTCGCCAACGGTGACCTCGGGCGAAGGCCCAGCTCATTGTCAGAGGCTGGATGTGGACGCCTTGGAGAAGGGCCTGCAAACCAGCAGTCCAACGACCTCCAGGACATCCAGAAACTTTCGCCTGACGGCCGTGCTGGGATGGTCTACATGGACCGCGGACGTCGCCACGGCGTTCCTGCACAGATTGCCACAACAGCGGAAGCTGTGGGTCTGCCAGCTGAATGCCTTCGGCTACTTGGTGCCCCAGACTCATGTCGCATGCTGCTGCTAAAGCCAGTCTATGGGCAGCTGGAAAGAAGTCATAAGAGTATCAGGTCAACCATGATGATCCCAAATCGCATTCTGCATAGTATTCCATAGTTCTAAGCTATAGTTGTGTATCAATCTCAGAATTGTTCTGTCTCGGTGTGTTTTTCAGCACAGCCACGCCACAAAACTGGGACGGGACGACACTCCACTTGGACGATCTCAGAAAACTGAACGCTGCCGTGCGACTATTTTGAGTCGGTCAATCACTGAGAACCGGGAGAAACATGCGGGTTCATTTATAACCGTTAATATAAGCGTTAATAAAAAGGAGGTCACCTAAAGGGAGGCTGCTTTTGAGGGGCTTTGCGAAGATAGTGTTTTTTTCACATAATATGTTGTAAGTCACAGAATGATGGCAATTTGATGTGTAATTTGAAAAGAATGAATTGAACTGCGGGCAAGGTCACTTCACAATGGATATATTACTACTCCAGTTGCTCAGGTTAAATTGAACCAACCCTGTATGTATGTGAGGGGACGTCACTGTGTACCCTAGGATGATACCAGTTGACTAGTAGTAGATGGTCAATATGTAGGTCAATATTTGCATTCGTTACCTGTGTGGTTCCCTGGTTGTCGTTGGTGAGCCCTGAGGACAAATGCCGCAAGACTGACATGGCCCTGAGAGCCTTTCAAGACCTGGAGGCGGGGGGACGTTTCCGTTGGCGAAATCGTTAAGTTGCTGGTTATCGTATACCGTATACCCTTCAAAATTGATTGGCGATTCATGATAATCCATGAACTGAGAGATTTGTTCTTGACCATCCAGCATCAAAAGGGAAAACACTTTGGGTTGTGAACACTGCTCAATTGTCCAACTATCGCACAGGTTTGTCCGTGGTTTGAAGCAACGCAAACCATCACAAAAAGGCACGGCATACTAAACAAAAAGGGCCAGTCAGTTGTGGGTTTCTTCGGTACGGTCCCCTATATTTTGACCCATTTCGAGGATGTCCACAAGATCCCTATCGCCCTATCTGTAATGATTGAGTTTTGACTTAGCTTTACTTTCAACTATATTTGGAATGACGATTGTCCATGACTTGTTTTGGTTGGGGGTGGCTAAAGCACCACCAGGTTACCATCACAGTTAATTATGATTGAGTTACAACCACCGTTGTCAACAGCTCACGGACTTGGGTTTGTCTGACACTGGGGTACTGTAGCCTATTCCATAGAATGGCTTATCAGTTTTTTTTATTTTTTTTACGTTGTATCATGATGTCCTTAAATTGAATTTGTCATTGATTTATTGCCACGCCCCTATGCTTGGACAAATCCACGTAGACCAGATACCCAATTCTTTTCCAAACATTGTCCATTTATTGTAGGTACATACTATGATATGATGGTGGTGAAAGCCATCATTGGATTGGTTTAAGGGAACATGTGCAGGAAACCCCTATATTTGATGATAAAAACATCTCAACCCCCATGGTTTTCCGGTTCAGATTTTCCCTTCCGGCCCAGTGAAGCCACTTCAATTCCTTCTTTCTGAACGTCGTGACGCATCGCTCTCAGGCTCATCGACTCCCAGCTGATTTGATCACCTACAACGCTCTGATCTCAGCATGTCGTTGCTCGGTGATCTGAGGCCTGGGAGCTTTATTGAGAAATAGCCAGGTGCAGACGATAGAATCCGATAGAATCTTTCTTCCCCAAAAAAAGTCCAGCTAATTCTAGACTATGAATCTACGAATGACTATGATTAGGCTATATGAGGATACTCATTGTAGACTGATTATCAATTCAAATGAACTTCAGATCGTCCCAGTATACCAGTAGCCCCACGCAGAACTGGGGCAACAGCGGAAGCCCCTTTCGAGAACGCTTGAGAAGGCGGTTTGTTGATTTCAGATACTTTAAGGTTGGCTCAGTCAGTGAAATGTTTGTTGGTTTAAGTTTAAGAAATACCTTAGTAACTGTAGTTACATGTAGTTACAGTATACAAGTATATATATATATAGAGTTTTGATATGCATTGATATGCTAGAATTGCCAAAAAAACCAGTGAACATTAACTTACAAGCTAAATTAGGAGAAACCCTAGTGAGTGAAATTGGAGTTATGTTACTGAGCTATCTTGGTCAACCCTCCCAAGTATAGTTAGAATATGTTAGAATCACTATAAACCTACTTAACCTGTTATGTCTATACCGTCTACCCTGTGGTAATTTCACAATATCTAACTTCGCTATTGAACATGGTCCATTGAGAGTTGATTTTCCGAATTTAAACATAGTGATTTTCCATTATACAATCTATCATTGGATTGGGTTAAGGGAAAATTTACAGGAAACCATGGATTTTCCCATGAAATATAGGGGTTTCCGGTTTCAATTGTCCCTTAACCCAATCCAATGAATCTATGTTCGCTTACCAGGAGGCTATACCAACTAAACTGTCCCTGCTATCAGGTGCCACGTCTCCGGAGCTGGCGCGTCACTTCTTCGACGCCATGCAGACGGGACGACTGCAACCGGACGCCGCCCGGCAACGCGGAAAGGGAGCCGTTGGGGGAACGATTCCTGGGGAATGTTCGGGTGTATGGTAGGTATACCCTCTGGATCCCTCTGGTAATTAAACGTAGCGACATAGAAAATGGCCATAGAAATAGTGCATTTTCCCATTACATATGGTGATTCCCCATAGTCATGTTAGTTTACCAGAGGGTATAACTATAGTGAATGGGGTTCATAAACCAACTTCCTAATATCTAACTATAGGAAAAAGTTCTACGCCCTCGAGCTGGGTGCCCCAGTTCGGAATCGCTAAGTTGAGGCAAGTTGGTGCACTATGGTAACTATGGTAGATATAACTTTATAGTATAACTATAGTTACTATGGTTTATACACCAACTTAGTACTAGGGGTCCACCACCTTGCCAGTGTTTCATAGGGATTTCGGGATCGTTGTTTTTTTCACATGGTTCAACCATTCTGAAATGAAAATTGGTGGGAGATTATAGCGACTGGAATAATGCTTCAATACCACCAACACAAAGGAACCCTCAATAGATCAAATGGATCGATCCAGTATTAAGCAGGGTTTCCAAGTTCTAAGCGGCTATTTATTATTGGGGGAAGGCCGTCAGTTTTGTTGGTTGCTTCGGGAAGCATCTACCATACACCATAGAATTTGCCTTGTAAATCAACCTATCGTTTTGGGGCTTCTTGTGGAAATTCGGGAATTGGTTTTCTTGTCAGGCTTAACAGTCTGGGCAGATGAAATAACATGCGGTTCTGCGATTTCCCCTTTGATGGGCCTTGACATTTTCTTCATTATTCTCTATGTGCAAAACCTCCTAAATAGTGTCCCCGTATGGGTTCTAAATCTTGGGTGGTCATGATTTACTTAAACTCAGCAATAGGACAAACATGGAGAAAACGTCAACATATTGGAATGTCACTTCCCTTCGGATTTTCTGAGTTTTTTCCATCAATAAGAATCAGAATTCCATTGTCAGAATCAGAGTTCCAATCGCTCAAGTGGGAAACCACAAACCGGACAGGAAAAAAAAAAGCATTGTTCACATCAGGATATTCTGAACATCCCACTTCTTCTTTTGTCTAATTATTATTCATCATAATATTCAGAATATAGGACAGAATAGTCAGTATCTGATTAGTTTTAAAATTCATCATCAGGAATTACACAGATGATGGAACCATATAATTCATCAATTATAAGTTCTGAATATGAAAAAAAATATATACATCTACATACATATAATATATATGTATACACATACATATGTATATTCTCATCGGGAATCACTCAGTTCCAATCGCCCAGCTTAAGCGTGGCGCGGCGCCGTTAGGTTATCTCCTACATCTCACTGGGTGTGCCGCCGCCTCAGGATCGGGCAACTAAAAGCCTTGTTGATTGATTATTAGTTCAGGAATTTGATCATCATTTACGGGGAATTCCTGAAACAAATTTAATCATCATTATTTCGGATTTCTCAATTATAGGAATTTGATTACTATAAGGGATTTGATATTTTTTAAGGATCTAATAACTTATAGTATCTTATAACATTCATCAAAGATGTGGGAACCCACGACTGATAAATCATGATTGATGATTAGTTCCGCTGATATACATACTACATAGATGGGGAATCATAACTCATGAACCGGGAATCCGGTTCCTAACCAGGCTGTCAAAACATGACGCAACGATACATGTCAGGATTTTATCCCAACAATCCAACTGAACATTGGAATTTCAGTTTGAATGATACAATAAATTGTAGACTATGCATTGTATATGCAACACTGCCATCAGGCCCGAAGGAGCAGCAATATACATACAGTGACATACATGACTGTGTCATTTCTGGTTGAGGTATGTTTTGAGTGGTTAATACTTGAAGATAGTTACCAACGGTTTATAATGGTTGATAGCAAATAATAGTAGTCAACAATGATGGATTTTTCATAAGTGCCGTGGTCAAACGAGGGTCCTTTGATAGTGAGTGAGCATATGATGATTTTCAATGTTGATGCTCAATGGATTGGTTTAAGGGAAAATCTTCACCGGAAACCATGACTTTTTCCCATGAAATATGGAGGCTTCCCGGTGAGATGCTGATCAGATTGGTCAAATCTCCGTGGTTCGAATGGTGAAAAAATCGTCAGGAAATGAAAAGTTCCACAGTTCCATGAATCATTATTATCATTACAACATAGATATATATATATATATATAATATACATATATTTGGTTATTATCATGAATGTTATTGTTATAATTACTATATATATATACACATCAAATTATATACCCAGCTCCATGAAATCAATCAAAATGAAGATTACTATTATGAGATGTATGATTATTATCATTACCATTGTTATTATTATCATTACTAGATGAAATCATTGTCATGTATTATGCATGTATATATATATATATCATTATTACTATGTTTTTTTAATCATTACAGTATATATTCCAATTTACCCAGCTCCATGGAATCAAAGTGGGTTCCACATTGAAGTTCATGGAAGGAGATGTTGTCCCTCGGCGATGTGCGGAGTTTCACCTCGGTGATCAGTCCGCCGTTGCGGGGTGACGTCGCGGAGTCTTGGCGTTTGGAGGCGGTGGATGGGGATTTTTGTTCAGCATCAAACATGGGGAAAATATGAGAAAAGCGGGATTTACTATAGCAAAACTGGGGATAAAAAGTTGATTTCTCTGACTAGTTATAGCTAAATTTGTTTATTTGCCTGGGAGGATTCTATAGTTTGTAGCAGCTAAGCTATGTCTAGATAGTGAGGTTTATAAACCAATCTGTAACTGTGGGGCACCACATTGTATGGGGTATCTCCAACCCCCAAATGATATCAGCGTCTCAAGCGCTGCCATGAAGTTGCCATCGCTTGAAGTTTCATCTCAGAATTGAGCAGTGGCTGCTCAAGCCCTTTTGGTTGATGATTCTAAGGATTTCTACCCAACATATTGGTAATTGTAATCATAAAAAGAGTGTTAACCAACCAGTACAATGGAGCGACTGGGGTCTCGAACACTGCTCAAAGAGCTCTATATGTATATATAGTATACTATATATATATATATTGATAATACGCATATATACATGGATTATAATCGGGATCCAAGTTGGTGTCTGACAATAGTGGGAATGATTCTGTGTCTTTTTTACAGTAGACATGATGGGAATAGTGGGATTACAGCAAGCCATCATTTTACTGGGATTTTCGTTGAGTTTCATGGGGATGTTCAAGTAGTGGGAATGAACGAACCGTCAAGGGCAAAAGCTACTACATACAGACTTGCCCCGCACTCAAAAAACTGGTTTACTATCACCCTCCAAACTGTAAATGCGTCGACCATCAATTTAATCCAGCCAATTATGTATAACCTGTCTTTGTCATCTAGGGGGCCTTCATGCCAGCAATTACGGTATGACTAACAGTTTCACCACAACGCCTGCTCAAAATCATCTCAGAAAGGCAAATCAATCGCTAGCTGCCCCAAACGTTCCATTGTTAACTGGATTGGTTTAAGGGAAAATTGAAACCGGACACCTCTAGTCATTTGATGGGAAAATCCAGCCAGTTTCCGGTTAAAATTTTCCCATTAAACCAATCCATTGAATTGTTCGAATTTGGGATTTCCATATCTTTTTCAACCGACAAACGCGGTTAAGTTCACCGCGGCCCAGGATGTCTTGAAGTTCTATGAGGCGCTCGGAGTCTGGTCATTCCAGTAACTGACCATGGCGCCAGGGGTCACGTTAGATTCAATGGATTGGTTAATGGGAAAATTTTAACCGGAAACCATGGATTTTCCCATTAAATATAGAGGTTTCCGGTTTCAATTTTCCCTTAAACCAATCTAGTGATAGATATGTTGATATTGTTGATATAAATCATCCCAGTTGGCCATCATCAGATACATGAACTATCAACTATCAATCAGAATGCGATTGACATGTCCATTTTCCCATCTTTTCTACATGTTCCTGACTGTTGAGCAGTGTTCAAAACCATTCAAAAACCCCTGTTGCTTAAAGATTACTGTATATATGTGACTATGCTACCCAATATATTGGGGATGATCACTCTCCATTCGGGAATCCCGTTCTCAACCCGAATGAAACGACATTTCACGACATTTCGGTCACATGTCTCAGTTCACAATAACCTCAACTGGCTAAGAAAATTATTGAAGCGTTGAACCGATTGGCTGCGCAGGAGATGAAGCTGCGGGGTTTGCAGATGGACGGCCCCAGCTACTGGGCCCTGCTGTGTGCAGTGGACCGAGTGGACGCAGAGCGCTGCCTGCAACTCTGCGATGAGATGCGGCGGCGCTGGTTGAGGCCTTGGGGATGACGAGTTCACCATGATTTTCACCATGAAACATGGGGAAAGATGGGGAAAGTGGGGATTTCACCAGCAAAAAAGGGGAATTGGGAGGTGATTTGATGATTTTGATGATAGCTATTTAGTTGTTTTATGATTTTGTCCAACTAGGATTTATGGTGGTGAAATTGCTATAGTTAGATGGCTTTAAACTAACCAATTTGGCTTGGAGGTACCACCTTGTTGGTGGAATAAGTCAGTATAAACCCGTGAAATGTATCCATTTCTAGGCAAAATTAGGCGAATGTAGCTCGCTTACCAATCAGGCAGCTAAGTCCTAAGCGGATTAGAAGCGATGAAATGAAAATCCATTACGTAAGTCAACAAATGATGAGCAAAACCCATGGTTTTCTGAAGGAACCGTTCTACAACCGATTTTCCATCTTAGTTAACTGGAGGGTAACTTGTGCTGTGAAGCAACTAACCCATGAAATATACCCCGTGATGTTTGGGGATTGAACCCCGTTACAACCGTTGGACGGAGTCGAATGCCTATCTTTGTGTAGGCTTTGTAGGGTGAAGAAAGGCCATCAGCATTGTGCATTGGTATTCAGTCTCAGTGACGCAGAATGCTGAGAATTGATCCAACCAACATTTGGATTCATCCCACTAAAATGGTAGTTCATCCATCTGATTGATGATGTTTTCACACGTTTTGACCTAGAAAATAATTGGTGAAACCACACTATGTAGCTATATATGGGACCAGCTCAGGAATCGGGGACCTGCAAAGTTACTAAGTAGGCTTCCTGTAGGCTTTGCAACAAAAAGTCGGGAGAGAGTAAACCAACTCCAAGAAATCTGTCTCAAGTTTCTACTGCCAGCGCAAATCTGGTATATAGTTGGCCAAGTGGGAATTGCGTTCACAACCCAGGCTTAGCTTAACTTAAATGAGAGAAGCTGAGTTGAGTGAGTGGCCATTCTTAGCACTAATGCGGAAGTCATTGATTTCCCAGCCAAAAGAACCTTTCAGCGCTTGAATTCCCGTGTAAGTCTATCCCTCGTTTGATGCCTAATGCTCAATCCCTGATGTTTATGTTTGAATGCCTTTCTCTGATGGTTAAACTACCATATTTGCCGCTTAAATCCTTGTATTCGTTGCTCAGTCCCACCTAGAATTCGCTCATTTCCCAAGTCGGCCCGGACCGTTAGGACCGCCCAACACTGGGCGCCGGCGCCGTTGAACGCCGTTGAACGCGCTCGCTGTGTGCCAGCGGAGAAAATGCATCGGGAACCTCACTGGATGCTTTGCTGATCCGAGCTGCACATGGGGATTTCATGAACACTTGGGATTTTGACTGTGAAACAATGGAAAGAACCAATTGAATGAGTAGTGCAGTACATTTTGATGGGGATTAACCAGCATAACTCATAACATGTTTTTTTTGGAAGGGGATCTAAGACTGGCCATAGTTTGAGCACAGCGTACCGGGTAAACCTGAAGACCGATGTCACCTCTTACAATCCTCAATGATACAATCCCACGATGGGTAGACCCTGATGGCTCGTTTAGTACTATTTTGCTATAAATACACATATACATACAAAAATCATAAACGTGCAGAGTATTTAAAATCGACCATGATATGTTCAATCCTGTTGCAGTATTATGATTGGGGTTTGAGATCACATCCTGATTTTTGTCCAACATTGGCATGGAAAAGAAGGCATAAAACAACGTGGGATGATTGTTTTGGCAGGAGTTGTTGACTAGGTGTATCTCATGAAAACTGTTTGAGGATTGTGGAATATTTGACCCACTTGTGGCACAGACCGTCTACGTTTAAATTCGAACTGACATCCCCATTTTGGCTGGTAAAATCCACACTTAATCCGTTTTTCTGACACAAAACCATCTTGCATTGCTACTCATATAGCTCATTACATCCCGTATCCGAAGTAAATGGTGAGTTTCTGCAAGTAAGTAAATGCTGGCAATTTCTTACAATTCAGTTAGTAAGCGGGTTGGTTCACACCATTTCACCCCAGTTCTAATTATATAGACATTGCTCCTACTTACCTTACATTAAGATACACTAAGGTTCGTTGACGATTCCTGGGATGGGCCACCAAGTTATACTTGAAATCCACCTCACCTGCTGTGATTTGCAGGGCCAGCAGTGGTATGCAGTCCTGCACCAAGAGCTTTGTTTCAACAGTTCCATTTGGTTGGGCGTTTGGTGAAATATGTGGAATCTCCATTTTGGAAAGATATTGGGTGGTCAAATCCTCTGGAATTAAGCCTTCGGTTTGATTTATGAAGGCGGATTGACAGACTTTATAGATATGTACAATAGATCTTGGATTTTCAACTACAATAAGTCGAAAAGCCAACAAACATACTATAGGATGCCTCGTTGTAGCGAAATCGAGGGGTGGGTATCTTTCTTAGGAGATCCAATAGCACTGGGTTTCAACGCTGGGTTTTAATATGTTTTAGTAATTTTAAAGCTAAATTATGCCCTCCTGTACATTGACAAGATGTGGAATTTCCAGCATGAGATGATGATCCTAGGGAAACCAGGGATTTTCTACGTCTTTGTCTATTGGCCTTGAACATCCAGATCTGAGGTAAAATGTGGCAAGTTGGGGTTGTCGAAAGGTGGCAACCATGTCATGGCTACTCAAAATCAACGACCACTTCAGGTACCCACTGGAAGTACTGTACCACGTGAACCATATTTTGGGGGTACAGTGTATCCCTTTACATAGCCCTTACATAGACCTATGGTAGGTACCTCCAATTAGGTTCCTGGAATGGCCACTGACCAAAGATCATATCATATGTGCCAGGCTTAAAAGTTGGAATATATCCAAAGGATTCCCAGCAATGGTGGGATGACCATAAGCCATTCATCCCATAAAACTTGACCATGGCACTAATAGGTGAAGTTCCCCAGGTGCTTGAATTAGAAGGCCAGACCAACAATTTCCTTTGGGTGAGTGGAAGATCATTCCTTCCTTTTTGGATGAATTATGTTGGAACCTCACGTCGCGACCTCATCAGACATCATGGAAATTGCATTGGGGCGTCCGCAAGATTGGTGGCCGAACTTGTCAGGAAATTCGGTCAATTCTCGAACGAAATCTGCCATGGCTTACCAGAGGGTATCCGATGATTCCGAGATGATCCTTTTGCTGAAGATGACCAGAGACCCCAAGTCTACTAGAAGCTGTTTAAAGAATTACCGGGTGGAAAAACTCCGCGGGTTTTCCGCGCAGCAATTGATTTTCCCATCAGTTAATGAACCTTTTGCGGAATCCACCGCAGAATCTCATCTTTTGGAGGGTTGTAAATCCAAGGGGTGTGCAGCATTAGGAACTTCACCACTATATGTATTTTGTCCTTGCAGAGATTGGTTAAGCCAATCCATGCACGTGGGTTTGTCCAAACATTGGGTAACCCTCAAATCGGATGTTTAAAAACGTTGTTGTGAACGTACCTATATCATGATGATATAACAATGGAGACATGATGGGAATATAGTTGGTGGTTCCTATGGCTACCCTACCCTTCAGCAAATTCACATGGATACAGAAAACCCGCCATTTGTAGATCATTGTCCTTGAGAAACCATGTTTTTTTTCCACAGTTCTGCCGACGTACTAGGCGTTTGCATCCATTACATATCTTATGGATCCAGCCGCACCTTCTCAGGAAGTATGGCGGGGATATGAATTAGCGTCTTAAACGTACCTTCAGCATGGCTGGATCTATAGGGTATGTATGTATTTGTATTTGTATATATGTTGTGCCTATAATAAAGTTCCCTGTTATAGCAAACTTTTGAAATACTGTCCTCAGCTACTCTTCACCAAGATCTACCCAGATCCCCGGAATGGTGCTGGATCTAAAGAGGACGTTGAACAATTATTATGCTTTTTGCTCACACATCGGAAGTCAAGGTCCCTCGGTCTCTTCACCAGAGTGCATCCCCAACCAACATGGAAAATTTCGCTAGCTAAGTTTGCTTACTTGCATAAGTCAACTCCATGATTTCTCGATAGTTATTGTGATTAGAACTATGGCTTGATGGAATTATATACACATCCCAGTCACATCCCCCCAAAATATTAAGCACTCCTAAAAGGGTCCCAAAATATGTAATCCCTCTACCAAACCATGGTTCTTTGATGTTTGTCATGATTATAGAACAGCTTAATGATCCTTCATGGATGAGTTCAGCACTCAGCACTCTTGAACAATGTTAATACCAGCACTGTTCTACCAGCACCATGCCCTGGGATAGCATTACCTCTGTTCGTCTAACGCTATGGACACCTCGGCCTGGACTAGGCGTCCCTGGACTGTGGACTACCGCAGGACAGTCATGCAGGACAGTCAAGATGGAGCATCCCAAGGTGATAACGTTGCGCTAGGGCATTCAATTTATTCTTCACCTTAGCTTACTGACAATCAGGTTAGAAAAAAAATGGAATTGAAGGGAAAATCTGCAGGCACCACCCGTATTTGATGGTAAACACCATGGTGTATTTGACTGTAGAATGTAGAATAATATAGAGTACTGTACTTAGAAGAGCCATGGATTAGCTACTCGGCTATAAAGCTATAGTTGCTGGGTTGCAACCCAGTATATTCCCAATATTTTCCAAGTATGATGATAGTTCACCAACTCCATGGCTCGTCTAAGTATAGATATCTTCACCATAGATACTAAGGAATCATTGTGCTAGTCGTCAACCAACTTTCAAACCTATCTGGGTGGCCCCACATTGTGGGTTTTGGGTTCTGGTAAATACTGTAAATATTCCAATGACAAAGAGGAGAACGCAAGAGAACTTCAGAAAGTTGTTCAAAATACAACAGCCAAGATGGTTGCAAACAAACCACCGGATTCTCTCCCCCACCCAAAGAATAGCAGATTAATTTTGATGACAGCTCAAAGCTACTACATTCACGTCTCGAGAAGACGATTTCCGATTCGATGTTGTGAATAACGCCAGAGCTCTGTGCGGGGAGCAATTCCTGAAGATTTGACCTTGACAACATCAGCCGAGGGCACGGCTTTTGCTGTTGCTTTCCAACCCTCAGCACCCATGACCAAAACGTGTTGGCCTTTGGTTCTACTCAGCAGCTTCAGCCCCAAAGTTTAGCACCTGCTGCGGCGACTCTCCCTGAGGGTCTCGGGGAGGCTGTGGGGTATGGGGCGCGCCAAAAAACATGTTTTTTCCATGAATTTTCATGCCCAAGAAATCAGGACACTGTCGATGAAGGCTTTTGTATGCCTGGCAACCCAGTCAGGCCATGCTCTTATTCAAGAAGGCGCAGATCCCGCCAGACAGCGCTGGCAGTTTTGATTTGATGATGTTCGGCTGCCTGCTACACGCTGGCAGTTTGGAGGGGAATACTGTTAAAAATGTTGCCACCTTGCCAAGGCCGGCATGTCCCATGCTTTCCCAAGTCTTTATGCCAATGAGTGAGTTGAAATTTTGAGCGTAGTTTTGCTGTAAAATCAGCGGCGCCAACCCCAGAGAGGGAAACCATGGCACACTTCTTTCCCACGTGATAATGACCACTGACCAAATTGGCATGCTTCACGCGAAAATGATATAGAAAGGCACCCAGCTAAAGATGGCTTTGCAATAAAGCTCAACAGTGGCAGAATTTACATTTACAGCGGACAACAACATGTCTCCAGTTGTCTTGTCTTACAACATCTCTCGGGGCCTGGTGACCCAAGTAGGCGTCATGCTTTCAAAATCCCAAACCCAATGCCGTGTAAACCTTTGTTGTGCCGGTTATGAAATTGATTTTTTGGCAAGTTTTGCCATCAGCGTCACAGACTAGCTCCGTATATTTGGGTCCGCTCCATTTTTTTCAGGCAAAATAAAGTCCAAACTTGGAAAAGCAATTTAATCCTTTCAGTCTTTGCTACAAATGGAGAATGACCAGAACGTACCGGAACCAACTTTTTTTTGCCGACTACCAAAGATCGACCATGTCGTGCCAGGTGGATGTGCCAGACATCGTGACGCATACCGTCCGCCTGGCATGTGGCAAAGCAACGTTTTGACATTGTTATAGCAAGTCAACTATAAACCACATACAAGGGTTTAATTGCGAAATTGTTGGAACCCATGCAAACCAGCCAAACCGGACAGAATGCCCTGCAGCACTGCCGCGTACTTATGCAAAATCGGCTGTTTGAATGGGTAACTCATAGACTCATCGAACTAATTGGGCGTGTTGTTTTTGATAGCAACATGTTGAATTACCTCAAGGTAGGTACCCCAGTATGAAGTAAGTAGATGCAAATAGAAATACATCATGAATATTTAATCATAAACCCAGATACATCCCAATTTGGGTCGGCAATTAACAACCATCTAGTAAACCAGTTATACATGTAATATCCCTCATTTACCTATAGGTTACACATGTGTACTATACCACTTACTATGTGGGTTGAACGTTTTTCGTGTTTTGTTTCCTGGCGTCTGTTGGTTGAATGACTATGGGTAACCAATCACCCATCATTCTTGATGTTATCCTGCTACTTGATGGTAACCAATCAACAGTTATAGCCCTTAGCACAGTTATAATTTGCTAAGAAAACCCTCTTTTGAAGTGATATTTTCACCAACCGGTTGCAGGAGCTATGGCTCATCCCCTGGCTATAAACATAAAAACCTCCATTTATCCAGGCCTTGGTGAGCTGTTTGGGAGTGACGGCGACGCTGTGGAAGGTGGTGTGCCAAATGCTCAGGCGCCGCTGGTCGCAGGCTGAATCTGGTGGATTCGACGGGGCTAGGGTTTAGGTTATAAATAATGTTGTTACCCTAGGGTAAACTAACAAAAACATGTGGAAGACTGGCCCATTAGCATAGAATATGTGTAAAACCAATTGCCGTAGGAGCGTGACTATGTGTAATATAATATGTATATATATATATACACGGCATTGTACATACCAACTACACCTTGCTGAGACGTCACGATGTAAATGATAGTTAGGATTGCGGGAATCATCAAACCTTCATGGACAGTGTTTGAAGTGGATGACTTTCTATTCTGCTATCACGTACCCAATTCTGGTCAACTATTTTGGATTTTTTTGTTGCACAGTGCTTCAGATCAGACATGCCACAACCAACAATTCCAGCTGAGAAATGGTGTGTGATTGGTTTATCAAAGGAAGTTTAGTTCACAAAATTCGAGTTACGGACGAATGTCAAGGGGTTAGATCAAAACTAACATGATAATTCATGATAATTCATAACACCTCAAATTCCAGGGTTGAATGTGTGTAGGAAATGCGCATGTACCGCGCATACATGGCACAAGATTGGGCAAATCAAATGCAATCAATATTGGGGATGTTCATTGCACTTCTTGACCGGTTTTATTGCCACCATCCCTAGTGAAGTGGCTGGAGTCTGGAGTAGCAAGTGGTTTACAACCCACCATAAAACATCTGAAATTTCCTAGACCATCAGTTTACCTGTTGAAAACTATCTATCCCTAGTTGTTTGCTTCATAAGCCGACTATTGATACTATTGCCACAATCAGCATAAACCTTAATCAAGCTAGTTGCAAGCCAACTTACCAACTTTGCCAACTACAGGGCCCGACCTTTTACAAGGTGGTGCCCGCTCCAGGTATTAGTTGCTTCATAAACCATATCAACTAGTAGGTTCGATATTGATATATCTACCATAGACCATAGAATTCACGAAGTTATTTGCGTCAACTTAGCGAACTGTGGGGAACCAACTTTTACCTCATTGACTAGCCTGCACCACGTCCTGCTGCGCAGGGTTGCCTCACGACAAGTCCGTTGCAATGCTGCTTGCAGTCAAGGGTCCACCCTGCGGCGGGTTACCACAAGTTTTAGCCCTCCGTGTCACCATGGCTGACTGGGTCATGAGATGAATGATTTAATGGGAAGATACAAGGTAGTGCCCCAGTTCGTTAGCTAAGTTGACGCACATAACTTGGTTAACTGTGGTTTCTGGTAGATATATCTATATTTACCATGGTCTACAAACTAACATATAACCGGGGCTAAGCACCACCTGGTAAGGAAGACTTTCCAGCAAACCATGTTGGATTGCTGGAGGGTATCTTCTATTGGGGTTATAGCGCATAATTGTTGGTATAGTTCCTTCAACCAAAGCAGCTCATGTTGACCAAATATCATTGGTGACATGTGTTTTTGACATCATTGCTTCACCGATTCACATTTGGACTTGTGATGGACTAATTTTTTGTTGGTCGATGCTGATTTATTTTTCTTCACTATACATCTATATATATATATAAACATATATCTATATATGCCGTGGGAGGTTGCTTGAGATTTAACTGGAGTCAAACTGGGTGCCATACCTACAGTATGCTCGGTAGGGACTGGCATATATAGAACCTGGCTGCCAGGCACCAGCTACTCGTGTTGTGGCGATGTTCCACTTGGGTATCGTAGATGGAGTCCTGACCCGGTCGCATTTTGAAGTTTCCAGTGCGTTAGTATATATATATATATATTAATTTGCTGGGCAATGTTCAACAGATGACTCGTTCACGTATCCTGTCTTTCAGACAAAAATGGAACACGCTCAGGTAATCTACAGCCGATAAATCCAAGCTCGAACTTTGAAATGGCTAATCCACAAAGTCGTAACATCGTCCGACACCCCATCAGACTGTGATTCCTTCAGCCTTTCTGAAAGCCAAGATGATTATGGTGGGATGTGACGACTCATTGGGAAGGCAGCCTTCGGTCTTGACGACCAAGCTGTCCAATTGGAATGGCTCCTAAGCGAGATGGATACCAATTGGCTGGAAGTATAGAACAAAATTGTGAATCTGGTATTTTTGTCGCACTGCATGTGACCCCCATAAAATCATATAAACTCCAAAGTCATCCAAAGTCCATAAACTTCACTTCCATCAAATTCCATCACCTCGTTCAATCTCTTACACTTGGGATGCCATATGAATTTTGATGGTAACCCCACCTGGCAAGGACACAAGACGGCAATCATTGCTTTTGGAGGCAAAGTTCAACAGGTAAATTTGCCGAATGTGCTGTGCATCCCAAGTTTGTGAGGGGATAGTACCCAATGGGTTTGTCTTCAAAAGGGGAACCACTTAAGTGGCTATTCAAACAGGGACATGATGATGAACTAATCAATAGATTTTCTAGGTTTCTGTTCTCAGACAAACCCAAATGAGCAGTGTTCAACCCCTGTTGATTGATATTTGTTTTGACTTATCCTACCGTGTATCTATATATGATATAATATATATATATAATATATATATATATATAATATATATATATATTATCTATATATATATATATAGATATGTAATTATATACATACTTGGTGTTGAGACAATCCATCAGGCAAGTTTTATTATAGAAACCATCTAGTACAAAGGGACGACAGAGAGAGTTGTGAGCACCTTCTAAATGAACATATCTATGGTCCTAAAATAGGATGTTTCGTAAGGGTATTCAGTATTAGCGAAGGGGTTACGCCGACATAGATATATACATATATACATATACATACATGTATACACATAGAATCGTATAGGCATAGCATATCATAGCATTATTGTCCAAATACCATATCTATTGATCAACAGCAACAATCAAATGACATACTAATATACCTATGAATTCAGTGAGTTGTATGCAATCATGTTGGATCCCCGTGTGGATCCAGCCGTAGCTTCGACTTGGAATGACTTGGATCATCTTGGATCCATAGGGTATGTACATTAGTATACATTATATACATTATATATTATATTTACATATTTACACATATATATAATATGTATGCCATGACATTCTAGAAGTAGATAGAACATGGTGATTTTCACACATGTTCCATTTAGTGTTCCTGCCGGTGATCTGAGGTCATCTTACTGGGAGCTGTGTTGAGTGCCTGCGGAGGAGCCGGGCATGGGATGGGCCAGAACGAAGGCTGGGTGCAAACTGTCACTTCAATATGTGGTTTATCATTGGGTCTATGGGAAAATTGAAACCGGACACCCCCATATTGGATGGTAAAAACCATGGCTTCCGGTTAAGATTTTCCTTTAAACCAATCCATTGAGTTTAGCTAGTTATAGCTGGCTATAGGGCCATAACCGTAGCACGGATTTGGTGTATTTTGACCACTGGCATGGATTTGTTTTAACCAGCACATATACACATCAATGGATATTTTATTGAAAACCATGATGATTCGAGCAGAATATATGTTTTACCAGAGAAACGGGGATGAGTTTAGTTGAACTATGATTGTTTGCTTTTCTGGTAATGATAGGTTTCCACATTGTCTTATAATTCGCTACAACATGTCGTAGTAAGTGTTGAATAAACAAATTATGGAAGAAATGAACCACTCCAGTTGATTGAGTGAAACTCTACCTGTTGCCAAACATGGCAATACTAATGCAATATGTCTAAAGGTAAGACACCTCCACCTTCATCATGAAAGTTCCAACATGTTCCAACTGTTCAATGGCAACTTCGGTCATTACATGTCATTGCCCATTTCGGGACAAGCTTAGATGAAAAGGGTTCATAGGGGGATGATCCTCCGGTAATGTGGTAACTGTTCAACGTGATTCTAGGTATTCATAATGTTTGAGTGAATATCATCCCTTGAGAATCCGCATTCGGTGGGATTTTCTACCCATACAGATATATAGTTATACAGTTATACATATATATATATATATGTACATATCGGCAAATGATAGTGATTTCACAAGGATCTGCCATGCTTAGAGGCGGAGATCATCTCAAGAACGGTTTATTTCTCACATGTGAGAGTTTTATATCAATGTGCCAAGATATCTATATCTATATCTATCTCTCTATGTATACTGTATATGTATATATATATATATACACATGTATGAGTACCCCTCAAATCTAGAAATTATCTGCTGCATATGTGGCTATGGCTATGGCATGCTATGGCTATGGGTCGAGCTGTTGGGTAGAAGGTGGGCTCCCACGGTTCTGTTGGTCTATTTATGTCTATATGTCACCATGATATGATATGATATGATATGATATGATATGATATGATATGATATATAGTGGTATATATATATAGTTGGCGATGTCTATATATGTAAGGGAGCTATTCTCCTTTGCCCATGATTCACCCCACTATATATCTAGTTGATACACCTACCATAAACGCATCGAATCTACCTTTTGATAAACCAACTGAGCGATTCCGAACAGGGGTCTCACCTAGTATATATATATAGATGGTTATAGTAAGTTTGTTAGTTATATCAGTTACTATATGCCCTTGAATTCCCATCAAAACAGTTGGGTTAGCCACTCAAACACCCTGAATTCACCATGAAATCCCACTGGTTGGTACAGTGCCCACAAAACACTTACAATCACTTGCAACTGGCTAGGAAAAGCCATCTAATCATTGGATTGGTTGGGAAAATCTTCACCGGAAACCATGGATTTTCCCATGAAATATAGAAGTTTCCTGTAAATTTTCCCATTGACCAATCCATTGAGTTCATCCCATGGCCACGTCGTCCCAGTCCTCCACGTCGCGTTCCTAACACGGTCGCGGCTTCCCGTCAGGTGGACGCTGGGAAGAGTCCCGCGCCATCTTGGGAAGGTGTCGTTGAGCCGGCGCCGATGCGGGGAAACCAACTGGAGGTAGTCTCACGGATACTTTCGTAGAGTTTAGACTACCCATCCAGTTAGTTTCCCCACAGTTGAGGATGTTGATGATGATGATGATGATGATGATGATGATGATGATGACGATGATGATGATGATGATGATGATGATGATGAGGATGACGATGACGATGACGATGACGATGACGATGATGATGATGGTGATGATGATGATGATGATGATGATGATGATGATGATGATGATGACGAGGATGATGATGATGATGATGATGATGATGACGATGACGAGGATGATGATGATGATGATGATGATGATGATGATGATGATGATGACGATGACGATGATGATGATGATGATGATGATGACGATGATGATGATGATGATGATGATGATGATGACGATGACGATGACGATGAAGAAGATGATGATGATGATGATGATGATGATGATGATGACGATGACGATGACGATGATGATGATGATGATGATGATGATGATGATGATGATGACCATGATAATGATGATGATCCTGCACCAAGGGTGCACAAAACACAAACACGGAGAGTTCACCCTGCCTCAAGCCACTGATGCTGTGCTGTCCCGTTCTGGCAACGCATCAATTCTCCGAGGTGGGTTTGCCTAACAGAGCAAATGATTCCCAAAAGCTGGTTTCTTTTGGATAGCTTTGACGGTCCGGGAAACCTTGCGGCAGTACTGGGGTCGATGCTACCAAGTAATCCGCTTGGCACCTTGTTCTCCTGATTGAAGGCCACCACACCCATTGGTGGCTCACCGGCGCAACGGTGATCTCTTGGCCAATGAACGAGAAAAGCTACTTCTTACGCAACACTTTTGACTGGCATGTCTACTGCCGATCTAGTTTATTAACTATCCATCCATTGAATGTTTCTATGGATAGACTACCCATCCAGTTAGTTTACTAACCAATGTTGGTATATTATAGACAAAACAATGACAAAACATTAACAAAACTAGTCCCATCATTGGGAGTTGAGTTTGTCAACTAGTTAGTATAGTACAATCCTATGTGATAGTTATAGTTAGTTTAGAACAATGTTGGTATATTAACATAGACCCTGAGAATAGCTATTTTTAGAGGAAACGAATCTTCCAATTCCTATATGCCAGGGTCTATGTTAATTTGCCAGATGGTCATGTTCAGCAAAATGTTGGTAAAACAATAAAAAAACACCCACTTGGGAATGGTGAACATACCACCCATTTATGGTGGAATTGGGGATGGTTTATTATTGGTTTACCCACATTAGTAGAGTTTAGTAGAGTTTAGTAAAACGTACAAAACTTAGTATTGTTTGCCATACCTGATCTAATAGATGCAAGTATAATAACCAGCTGAACAAGGCATTCAAAGCAGGCCTATTCTTTTGGTGAACTGAACAGCCGGCTTCAGTTTGCCCTGGAACCCAAGTGGGACTGCACCGCCTTAGTACTTGGATCAGCCAATTGTATGTGGGATACTACTGACTCTTCACTAACTGGGACGCTTATCCAAGTCATCCAAGTGCCATTGAAGTTGACATTTTTAGGTAGATAAAGCATTTAGCACGAGAAATTCACCGTGAAAATGGGGAGCCACCCATCTTTCTTGCTGGCCACGTCTTTTTTGGTGCTTCGAGCTACCCTTCAAATCACTTCAAATCCAGAAGCTCCAAGGTTTAGTTTCGTGGACCCCGCAAACATATGCTCTGGAATATGTTTCTCCTATATTGAAGATTGCCAAATGTTTCGGTTTCATGTCAGATTTCCGGGTCTAGGACTGCGCACATTCTCGGCAGCTAGCCTTCGCAACTTCAGCACTATAGCATTTCTGCATAGGGTTGTCTGAAAATAGGGTACCCTAAAATGAAGGGGTTTATCATCATGTGCCTTGTTCAAGCTGTCGTTTTGGGGTATAACGGTATAACTCCTCCATATGAATCATCTTAGGACTTAAGACATATCTTAAGATACACCTACATTATTTCTTCATAATGAGTGAAGACTGGCCAAAAATTGGATCATTGATTCATGAACATATGGATATCATGACTATGAATCGCTTTCTCAACTAAGATTCGCATGAAGTTGGGTATTGCTCTCCAATCGCATGTTTGTAGTAGCAGTGCGCCATCCTCAAACCCAGAGCGATTTTCCCGAAACTGGAATTGGTGTGTCTAGAAATTGGTCATACTCACCGAATGGCAATTTTGAGAGGGAACATGATGATAAATAAACTGATAAACCAATAATTTTGGGATGATATATTCTTAGACAAACTCAAATAAATAGATATATATATATATATATATACATAATATATGTATATAATATGTATATTTATTTGAGTTTGTCTAAGATATGCATATATATGTACATACATATGTATGGCTGCAGCTCAAAATGTAAGGTCCCGATTCATACCCCGGACGCACAGGCGATCCATACCCCCTATCCATACCCCCGATCCATACCCTTTTAAAGAGATAGAATTCATTTGAGATATATTGCATAACTCCTTCGTTCCATAGGTCCGGATCACCGCGTAGCGATCCATGCCGTTTTTTTTGAGCCATAGCCATATACATATGGGGTTTCCTAAAATGGGGGTACCCAAAAATGGATGGTTTACAATGGAAAATCCTATTAAAATGGATGATTTCGGGGGTACCCCTATTTCAGGAAACCTCCATATAACATTTCCAGTGTGAAACTCAACCCGCTCACCTTTCATTGGCAGGTGGATGTCGCGAGGTTTGAAACCAGACGCCTGGGAAACCCAGCGGATGGCCCTCCCCCCAGTGATGTTTGTTACCCTCTGGTAAACTAACATAGCTATGGAACATGGCCATTGAAATAGAGGATTTTTTCCCATAAAAAATGGTGATTTCCCATAGTTATGTAAACGTTTACCAGAGGGTAAACCATGGTTTGTTTGTACAGTAGATGTAGCATAAAGCATAGAATTCACCATGTCTGGGACACCACCTTTTAAGGACGGGCCTATACCGGGCTTGCACATGGCGTGTATCTAGCACACGCAGTATCCTTTGCAGTATAGTGCCAAATCTGTGTCGAGAAATAACACCCCAAGATGGACGACTTTTATCTTGGAATTGACCCAATTTTGCCCGAAAATCATGGATCCGTATGTGGGAACATGTCAAGTTATGTTCATTTGTTGTGAATATTGAGCTAAAAGGACTGGGAACTAAAGATTTTGATCTTAGGTTTGTGGTAAAAATCATGCACCCAACCCAAATGTGTTTTTTTTTGCTTGCCTTTGTGGGTGATATACGCCCCCTGAATCGGATATGGAACCCAACAGTTGGGCAATATCCAGATCCGTTGTTCACCATGGTGATGAGGCATACTGAAATTGCCATCGAATGGGTAACATAGTGTTCTATCCATGGGATGTTGGTGGTGTTCCCGACCTTTTTAAAGAGACCCAAAGAAGTTTGTTTGCAACTCCAGTAACTATGCGTGAAACTAAACTTATAACCAAGGTTTTTGTACTTATACACCAACTTTGGAACTTTAGTTACTCACCATAGTTATGGTATCTAACGGGACCCACTGCGTATCAGTAATTATCCCATGATTATAATGTCGCAGAGCCGCCTGCAGGCCCGTTCCGCCTATGTATTCCCTACGTTCGGTGGGCACCGGCAGTGAGTTCTGTTTGTTGGTTTTGATTCACCCGACGATCTTGCTTGATATATCTACCATCAACCATAAATTTCACCAATCGGCAAAGTTGTACCAACTTAGCTCACTGTATACCAAGTAAGCGAACTGGTTTATAACATTCAATAACCCTACAGGTACTAAGTCCTTTAATGGGTTCATCCCATTTACAAGTGGGTTACAACCCCACTTACATCTGTGGTTTTGTTCAGCCCAGGTGGCATGTTTCAATGCTGGCATCCCTACGGAGCGAGCGGCACGTGCATCCTGGAACAAGGTGAGGAAAGGGTGGATCATCCAATCGATCGGAAGTGGTTGATAAGGATATTAGCCTGGTTTGTTCAGTCCCCAATTCGGGTAAGTAGATCATTACGATAAAAAACAGTTACTCAATTCCATTCATATTAAACTAAACAGTTACTCAATTTTTATAGTTACTCAATTCCATTCATATTAAACAATTACGATAAAAAATGGTTACTAGCCACTTAGTAAGTGAGATCATGCTCCTTGTACAGATAGACTTTATGTCATCTAGACCACCAAAATGAAGATTATGTACAGTAGTTTATAGAGGCGAAATAATACCCATTACCTCTGAAGCAAATGGGGTAAAATAACGAGTTTATCGTTATATATCGTGATTAAATAGGATATAATGGGAAACAATGGGATATATAATCAACTTTGATATGAATGATGGGCGTGTTTTTAAATGGGTGTACCTCCAATGTATGGCAACGTGTCCTGGGGACATGATGAAAAAGCATTGGCTGTTGAGATACCCTATATATATTTGAGACAAGCCCAATTGGTGGATTTTATTTGGGAAACATAGTCAACCTGAACAAAAGTCACCATTAACCAAACAAATATGACTTGATTTGGAACAAAAAATAGATAGGTACCCTCTGGTAATCAAACATGGCAATGGAAAATCCACCATTTATAGGATTTGTTCCATTAAAACCTCCATTTATAGGGGATTTCCCATTGCCACGTTTGATTACCAGAGGGTAATCAGGGTTCTTGCCCTGGAATTTAGATTTTGGTGTGTGTCCTTTCAACCAATTCAAATCTACAAGGTGGTTCTCCGACAGTCGTAAGTTATAAGTTGGTTGATAAACCCCGATATATGTACCATAAACCATGGTTGCGCTAGTTATCCCTAGATATAATATAATATAATTCAACTTAGCTAAGTATGTGGCACGACCTTGCAGGAGTTTGTGGCCAACTGAGGGTGAAACAAAGGAATTGATGTGGATTAAACAACGAAAACACGCAGACACGCGACAAGGCTACTGCTTAAATAAAGCTCCATCGCTTTTAGGGGTCTTGGTTCTTCAACAAGACTGGCGGTTTACGGATGCTGGGGTTGAAGCCTGCTAACAGTTCTTGGGATCTTGAAACAAATATACAGATAACTAGACCGTCAAAAAAATATATAGGTCAAAACCGCTTGTTGTGGTACCCTTATTGGTAAATTGAGAATGTCGGTGTGTACACACACACACACATGTATACTATATGGTTTGCGGATGTTTTGGGGGTCAACACATGTCAAGACCAAACACGTCTAGTCACACATAATCACACAAATGGGCTCCAATCAAGTCCCTTTTGCTCGCTTTCGATCTCGTTGGTCTTCCGGAAATCACCAACCATCAGAAAGGGGCCCTCTAGATACCCTCTGGTAAACTAACACAGCTATTGAAAATGGCCATTTATAGCTGATTTTCCCATTGAAAATTGTGATTTTCCATAGCTATGTTAGTTTACCAGAGGGTAGGTTGGTTGGTTTATCTCAATAATCATCTACGTAAGTTAAAGGGGGTTGATGATGGAATTCAACATGAATTGACCCATGGAGATGTTGAGTGGTTAGTTCCAACAACTTCTCAGATTCGGTGAGAAAAAAAACAGGTGATCTTAGGGGTTGATCCCCCCAGGTTGGGTAGGGTGTGTATTTTTTTTGCTTAACATACAATAGAAGCAAGTAGGTAGAATCTCCATGTTGCTCTGGCGAAGACGACTCCATTTGGGTTGGTTAAAATCCGCGGTGTTTGTTGATGAAAGCCCAACGTATCTGAGGTAAATCCCATTTAAATCCCGCTTTTTGGGAGTTATATCGCACATTTGTGTGGGTTTATTGTAGATCGTTTCGGCGGTTAGATCGTTTCTGCGGTTAGATATTCAATAAAACCAATTAAAACCAAGATTTTGTTGTGTCGGTCCCAATTCTTGTAGCTTAGGTCACAATTGTTTGTTGGTAAAATCACCACGTTTCTTCGCTTAGTTAAAGCATTTTCTGTTGTTTGTGAACTTATTGCATTTTGTTATGAGTGAAATGATATATCTACAGTTACTATGGTTTCTAAACCAACTTTCACTGGATTGGTTTAAGGGAAAATTTACAGGAAACCTCTATATTTGATGGTAAAAACCATGGTTTCCTGTAGATTTTCCCTTAAACCAATCCAATGATTATGAGTAGGGAGGCACCACCGTATAAATTTTGTTCCTGGCAGGTCTTGGAGTTTCTTCATGCGCCAAGTGCTGGGATCTGAGGTTGTCGACTCCAGGGTGGACGAAACTGGGAGCGACTGATGGTGAAATCTATGAAAGTATCAACCCCCAAGAGTGGTTACCCTCTGGTAAACTAACATAACTATGGAAAATCACAATTTTTAATGGGAAAATCAGCTATAAATGGCCATTTTCAATAGCTATGTTAGTTTACCAGAGGGTAATTATATATATATATATACATATCCTTTGGTTATTTAACATAGCCATGGAATAGCTGGTTAATTTTGGATGATTTTCCCAGCTAGAAACCTCCATTTAGTTCGGAGATTTTCCATTGCTATGTTGAATAACCAGAGGGTATATTTAAATGGATATTAAACATGGATAAACATGGTATATATGATCGTTGATCATTTAGACATTGATATTATGCAAATGGATTAAACGACAATATTTGTTTGAATGTTCTGATAGCGTGAAAAAATGGGCCTTCGGAAAAACTAGGGTTTCATGGACTACCAACTGTGAATACTGAAGGCTTAGCGGCTTAGCAATGAACATTTGGAGCCATGAAGATTGTCATTGGATTCCCAGGATTGGATTGTTGTGACTTACCCTCTGGTAAACGTTTACATAGCTATGGAGGGAGGAAGGAAGGAAGGAAGCAAGGGGGAAGGCAGCATTGCATGTGAGAATAGATCTTGTCATTCAGCAACCCTAAACAATGTTATGCTTATGCACACCTCGTCTCCCCCCCAAAAAAACACATTATAACAACATCCAATGAAAGTATTTGCACCCGACCAGGCGGTGCCTCAACCTACATTCTACATTCTGCATTCTACATTCTACGTTCTACATGTTCAAACGGTGAAAACCCTTGCAAGCAAACTGTGAGAATGTTCACAAATTTGTTTTTGATGCCGGACATGGCAGGGAGTTGCCCAAGGCCGCAGGTTTCAGAGGGCGGATATTTTTTTCTTGATGCGTTTATATTTTTTTTGATCAGTGTCCCTACTCCTACACCCCCCTAAGAAATATTAAACACACATGATAGCTGGGTCCAGTGTGTGTAAATCGCCCTACCTCAGCTTGGTTTCTGGGGTTTGTGTAATATGAATAATGGAAGGGATCACATTGCCATGAGGATGAATTCTCCTACAACGCTGCTGCCAGTGTCCGGCGCTCGAAGACACCGACTGGGTGGGTTCATGGTTTTTCACGGGATTTTCATCTTGGGTAAAGCTATACAATCGTGGAAAACCCATCGGACACCCCGTTCGGAACATGATCCACATGTGAGCGCTCATGTGGCTTTTCCAACAGTTTACAGGATGGTAACCATTTCACAAAGTCATGGACTTAGTCAAGAATTTATGGGTTTAACCAGTAGCAAGGATGACTCTGGAGTTGAACTTTGGACGTGGGGAAGTGAGTTTCAAGAAATCTTTGTTTTTTGGTGTGATGTTTATATTTATGTTCTTGTAGCAACCGATATGGGCATGTCCTAAAACAAGCCCAAACCTATTCCTGCACAGCTTATTTGAAAAGTCATATTTTGAACGGATGAACCATGATGAACCCCAATTTACTCTCCGGTACTGAAACATGGAATTGTTAATTTTCCATTAAGACTCTATTGAAAGAGGATTTTCCATTGCCATATATTGCCATATGCGATTTCCGGAGGGCACTAGCTATTTTGGCACTAACACGTTGAGGGATTCGTACTGGGTTTCGATCCATCACGTTGAGGTCTTAGGGCTGGAGCGCCGGTGGGAGAAAGCTTTGGTGTCTTGGTGAGTGATTGAAGCATCAAACATGGGGAACATGGAGATGGATAGACCAAGAATGGTGGAAACATGCGGAAAATGAGGAATTTAGCCATCAAAGATTGGGGACAAGAATTACTGTAGTGAGATTTACTGGAACATACTGTAACTACCAACAAGAAATCAGGATAGTTGATTCATCTGAATCATGATGGCTCAGGTGGTTTGTAAAGGAAACTTGCTTGGGTTTACGGTGGATATATCGAGCGAGACGGTGAGGTGAATCTAACTAACAAGCATTTCGCTGCAGGGGGCACCACTTTACAAATAGGGTCACCAGGAATTGTGTGACATCGGCCTGCGAAGTCAATAATTAATGTCAATAAGTGATGACATATCATTGGTTTTGGGAGAAGTCATGTTTTTGGAGCGACAGTCTGTTTTTAGACAAAGGCATATTACCCATTTCACCCCTATCAAATGATGTAATTAGTTTCTATGCGTATATGGTCCAAGTTGGCAATGCTTTAAAGCCCAAGCCACAAACCGTAGCTCATTTGTCCATTTTGGGGGAATCAAAGAAATTTGGTATCCTTCCAGATGGCATAGAATTTTATTCTACATCTACTTACCATATGGATCTGGGAAGGGACTTAACCCCCTTAAATCATACCCCAAATACTTCCTAACACGGTGCTTGTACCCCGTGATTATCCCAGAGTTGTTGCTTTGGACCATAGATCATAGATCCCTATGAACCAAACCGATCATGTATGGTTTCACCAAGATTCTTGCTTATGACAGCCCAAGTGTGTCAGCTATATATCCTAGTTTGATTTTGTTGATCACTGGAGTGCACGTCCCAGGAGATACCACTTTCCCATCTCCTTGTTTGGGGCATTGAGCAACTCCAGAAAGCACTTTTTGATGCTAAAGCTACAAGTAGTTCCCGGGCAAGCCGGGGTCGGAAGTTTCAAAAATTGAAACACCTATAGCTTATAAAACTGAACAGAGCCTGGGCCTATAGGATGCAGG